>JAEIFU010003335.1:0-29941 GCA_018904235.1 Lordiphosa stackelbergi | reverse complement strand
GTCAAATGCGGTCATTTGAAACGTTTGTATAGCGAGTTTGATGCCCTGTATCTCTCGAGGGAACAAGAATCCAAAGAAGAGATGTTGGCAGCAATTACTTACAGAACCAGTCAAAGCTATTTAAGAGCAAGCAGCAGGCTTTCTAAGTCATTTTAATGCGAATTGATCATATTTTTAGGAATTTTTTTTAACAAGTTGGCAGCACTATAATACATTTTAAGGCAATCTAAATACAAGTATGCACTTATTTCAGTGAACAAAATCAGTTGCTAGCTTTTTAGTAAGATAATAAAGTAAGTACTATTGTTCAGTTGTTTACTTTACTCAGTTTTCATTCTGTTACTCTTTCTCCTATGTCTTTTTGTGAATGTGAGTGAGCTTGGAGCTTGGTGAGAATATATAGCAGAGGGGCCCAGAGCCAGCTTTTGGCGGCGTAGACACTAATACAAATGAAAAGAGTAGTTCTTAAAGCAACAACAACTAAAACAAGTAAGAGTGTTGCGGTCGAGTGCCCTGTTCCAAGTAATGTGGTTCCTATAGCTTTGAACTCTTTTTATTTAATTTATTTCAATAAATTGTAGCTCTGACAGTTTTTCGCGGTTAGAAGAAGGAGGAGGAGGAATTTGGCAAATCTGGAGCAAACTTTATCTGGGTACAGTATACACTTACATACATGCAAAATTTGTGGCTCTACCTCTTATAGTCTTTGAGATTCATGCGCTTATACAGAGAGAAAGACAGTTTTTCGCTGTTAAATGTGGAAAGGGAGGAATTTTCCAAATCTGAAACAAACTCGATGTGGGTACAGTATACACCTACATACATGAAAAAATTTGGGGCTCTATCTGTTACAGTCTCTGAGATCGACGCGTTCATACAGACGGACATGGCTAAATCGACTCGGCTGTTGATGCTGATCAAGAATATATATACTTTATGGGGTCGGAGGTGCTTCCTTCTGGCTGTTACATACATTTGCACAACTTCATGATCTCTTTTTCCCATTTTTAATGAGAACAGGGTATAAAAAGAAAGAGAAAACCGAGTTTTGTCATGTGTGTGTGTACAACATGCAACATGCAACGTGCTCATGGCCGTTACAACAAAATGAAACGTACAGATCTTTGTTGGTGCATTTGAAAGCAAAAATAACGTTGGGTTGCCCAAAAAGTAATTGCGGATTTTTCAAAAGAAAGTAAATGCATTTTTAATCAAACTTAGAATGAACTTTAATCAAATATATAATTTCCATTTTGTTCGATAACCTTTTGCCATCTTCCCGGCAAATTTTCGTATTCCACGCTCATAGAACTTCTGGCCTTTATCTGCAAAAAACTGAACCAAGTGCGATTTTATAGCCTCATCATTGCCGAAAGTTTTACCATTTAAGGAGTTCTGCAAAGATCGAAATAAATGGTAGTCTGATGGTGCAAGGTCAGGGCTATATGGTGGATGCATCAAAACTTCCCAGCCAAGCTGTCCCAGTTTTTGCCGGGTCATCAAAGATGTGTGTGGTCTGGCGTTGTCATGATGGAAAATGACACCTTTACGATTGATCAATTCTGGCCGTTTCTCGTTGATGGCTGCATTCAATTTGTCCAGTTGTTGACAGTAAACATCCGAATTAATCGTTTGGTTCCTTGGAAGCAGCTCAAAATATACCACACCACCCTTCCAATCCCACCAAACAGACAGCATAACCTTCTTTTGGTGGATATCAGCCTTTGAAGTGGTTTGAGCTGGTTCACCATGCTTGGACCATGATCGTTTTCGATTAACGTTATTGTAAACAATCCATTTTTCATCTCCAGTTATGATTCGCTTTAAAAATGGATCGAATTCATTGCGTTTAAGATGCATATCACAAACGTTGATTCGGTTTGTTAAATGAATTTCTTTCAATTCATGTGGTACCCAAATATCAAGCTTTTTCACCAGTCCAAGACTTTGTATGTGATAATGAACGGTTGATTTTGGTATATTTAACTTCTCTCCTATCTCACGCTCAGTTACATGACGATCCACCTGATTAATGCTTTGATTTGGTCATCATCAACTTCATTTGGCCGACCTGAACGTGGCTCATCTTTAAGTGAAAATCTCCAGAACGGAATTTGCGAAACCAATTTTGACACTGTCTTTCTTTTTAAGGCTTTATCACCATACACATCACGTAACTTTTTAGCAACTCTCTCTGCGCTTTTTCCTTTACGGAAATAATAAAGTAAAATATGACGAAAATGCTCTTTTTGTGGACTCCATATTAAAAAGGGCGCCAATCAAACAAATGTAAACAAAATTACGCGCACTTTTTTTCTAAAGCAAGCTAATAGTGACAGCTAATAACTGACAAAAAGAAAGAATGCAATTACAGAGTCACAAGCAGTTAAAAAAATTATAAACGCCGACTATATGAAAAATCCGCTCTCTTGAAATTTTGTCCAGAAGTCAGAGAGAGAGAGAGAGAGCGCTCTAGAGCCAGCCGCGTTTTTGTACGCATACAGCGACAGCCGACGACTGTAAGCGTGCACACGTATTCTTAAGCATTACTCACACAAGCAAGTGCATTCTATTTTTAGATTTTTACGCTCTCAACTTTGTATGAGTGGAGAGAGCGCGATTTTCGGCGCCACCAAAAAAAAAACAGCTGCATATTGCAAAACCATTGTATGGGCGTTCGGCATCTTAGAGATTATATTGGTCTTTGGCTATACCTATGCCGAAAATTACAACGAATGCGCATAGGGTCTGGGCACCCCTGATATCTCTATATCTATACAAGAGAGTGATCTGATTGACTGACTGACTGATTGGCAATCCTAAACGGTAGGAGATAGAAGGCTGTAGTTTGGACAGCAACGTTCCATCAGTGGTGAAAGTGCGTACTAAGACGGTGTTCTGGAAAATTTCAACCGAAGCGTCGGAAAAGTTTGTATGGGAAAAATTTTATTTTTCATCCGATTGACTTGAAACTTGGTTTGTAAGAATAAAAGACGAAATAGTTTGAAATGTGATATAGGTGCCAGGACACCACAACATAGAGGAAAACGAGTCTGCGGACAAACTGGCCAGAATGGGAACCACCAAGAGCACGATTGGAATGCCTATGGCTACATATAAGCTGCACATAAAAGCTGAAACACTCCGTCTCGCTACGGATTGAGGGGAAACCCTTTCATACTGTACCATATCGAAACTCACGTGGCCTATATTCAACCAAAGACGTACTAACACGCTTCTGATTGGAGCCCTAACGGGGCACTGTCTTATTGACAGACGCGCAGCACGCCTAGGCGTCGCTCATCATGACTTCTGCAGAAGTTGTAAACATGAAGAAGAGGAGGAAACAGTACAACACCTTCTCTGCTACTGCTACACTTGGTCAATCTCTCCTACTCAGCCTCTCGGAGACATCCGATCTAGAGATCCCAGCTCTAATAAAATTTATTCTGTCCACACAATGGTTCAGTACCGAGGACCCCCTCAGTCTTAGATAAAAAGGGACAACAGGGAATAAACATGGCATCGCAATGGGCCCATAGCGGCCTAAGTGGGAGAGCGACTTGTCGCTTTCAGCCATCGCAACCTAACCTAACCTAACCTTGAAATGTGATTTTCCGATGTTGGAAAATTTAACCCAACGGTCGGAAAATTCCCGGAAAATTCAGCATGAAAGAAAACTATTTTGCATTCGATTGACTTAAAACTCGGTTTGTGGTGATTCGAAATCATTTGCGACATCATTTTCCGATGTCGGAATTACGACCAGGATGCCCACTGGGAAGAGGGTGGGATGTGGGTGGGATGTGGGTGGGATGTGAGTGGAATGTGAGTGGGATGTGGGTGGTATGTGGGAGGGAAGTGGATGGGATGTGATTGGGATGTGGTGGGCAGTGGTTGGGATGTGGGTGGGCAGTGGTTGGGATATGGGTGGAAAGTGGTTGAGAAGTGGATGGGATGTAAGTGGGAAGTGGATGGGAATTGGAGGGAAAACCCAGCAGCAAAGTCATAACGGGGAAGAGGTAAATTAGTGAATCGTTGATTTCAATACTATGAATGTAAGATTCGATTTATGGGCTCTACGGGGGACACAAATTTACAAAATATTTTCAAATTTGGTAAATATTTGACTCTCACGATTGACTTCAAAGTGATTCTGATATTGCTTGGTTCTATACTGTTGTGTTATATGCTAGTATAATATGTTAGGGTGAAAAAGGGGTTCAGAGCCATATCTCAAGTGGCATCGAAACCGCTGAACCAATCTTCATGAAATTTTCACAGTATGTTTATGTTGATGAGAAACTAGTTATAGGCATGCACCAAGTATGTGAAACGCTCAGAACTTATTAGAACTATGGCATTGATATTTTGTGTGTACCAGTCAAAAGTGTTTAAAGTTCATTTCAAACTCTCCCAAAACTGATTGCAGGGTATTTAAAATGTCTGTCTCATACTTATTTTTTAACCAAACGCACGTCTCAAAACAAACAATATAAAAAGCCATATATAAAAATCATTAATGGCAAATGATTTTATTTTATAAAATTGTTTTTGCCTTAATTAAGCTCAGAGCTCTCTCGAAGCGACAAACAACAACAATAATAAAATGCAATCAAAGTGTTTATTGCTGGATATAAACTGAACTTTTAGAGTGGCCATATATTTGCCGATGAGTCAGCCGAATGTGGGCCAAAATCATGGCAAGATCTCGGGTTATAACAATTATACAATACTCGCTTTTTCTCTATCCCTCTCATTTTCTCTGGCTCAAAATCATGAATGGTGAATATTGAATGAATGTGTGTGCAGTTGGGGCATTGTTAATTGTTTTGTGAAATGAATGGAAATATTGTAAGGTATTTGGGGACTCGCGAGTGTTTGACTAGCT
The DNA here is from genome assembly GCA_018904235.1 of Lordiphosa stackelbergi. Lineage (NCBI taxonomy): Eukaryota > Metazoa > Arthropoda > Insecta > Diptera > Drosophilidae > Lordiphosa > Lordiphosa stackelbergi. Next base: position 25,050 of record JAEIFU010003335.1, on the reverse strand, counting down.
TTTTTTTGCGCTAGTTTGTGGTTAAACGGTGAGAGTCCAGCTTTCCGTCCCGTCGGCTTATACATATTTAGCAGGGGAGGGATATAAATGCTTGAATAAACTCATAACTCTATTTACTACTGTTGTATTGCATGATCAGTTTTCTATTGCCTGTTATTGTCATTTGGCCTGACATTAAATGCCATTACGTTGCTAGATTATTCCATAACCACAACACAATTGTCTAAGGTCAAAACGCAAGCGTTTCTTAGAAATTGATCTAGACCAGACTTATACTATGGGTACGTATCGAGAGAAAGAGAGAGAGAGAGGAAGCCCATCTACTTATTACAGAACCCAATTGACTGTAACTTTTTGCTAGCGACCATGCGACCAAAGAGAAGCCGGTCGGTTCCGGAAATGCCATCAAATAAACAACAGCAGATACAAAACAAAATAGCAACTTTAGTGACGTACATGAAATGCTGTAGTTATTGTTGTTGTCGTCATCCCGGTTTACTTGGTGTGAATCCCCCCCCAATAGCCGGTTATTTGTTTAAAATTTGCCCGGGGCGTGGCCTTTTTAACTGATTTAGTTAAGAAATGACTTTCATTATTTTGTGTTTTTGACAACCAAATGCCTGGAATGTGCAAAACAAAATTTTAGTTGAGATAACCGGAACTAGAGATGGGCCGAACCTGTAGCCAAAATATTAAAACATGGCTAAATCCAAATAGCAACTATGCCTTGAAGTACCGTGTTCCCTCAACATTTTGGGCAGATAATGGACGCATTAATGATACAATAACTGGAGTTAGCGCAACCGGAAATGCTTGCATGTGCGAAAAATTATCGAAGCCAAGGGCTGAAAAATTAAGACCGAGCACAGTTAGTTTGATATGACGGACTTAGGCGGACTGAGAATGATGGACTGGAAAGCTTTCATGTAAAAAGGATATCCATTGAATGTTAAATTGATCTTAGATTGTCATCCAATTGAGCTGCAAATCGTCCAAAGTATATGAAAAATGAATAATACATATGTATAATATCAAAAAACGATATGATAAAACTAACCATTCCAAATGGATCTTTTTGAACCTTTTTTTTCTGTGCAGGGGAGCAAAACCCTGCCTGTTCCGGGTTGGGTTAATCAAATTATAGACATTCTATAACCTAAAGACTTTGTTGTTATCTGTTCAATATTAACGCAAAAGCAAAAAGAAATTGTAATATATTTGAATACTAGTCGCTATCGTTGCCATTTAAGTGATACAATCTGCTCTATGATGCGTTGGTGCCTTGTCAGTTTTGATTCCGCACAGTATTTGGAGGACTTTTATTGAACTGCGGCGTCATCTTCCTCGTAATGTTGGTTGTTTAACATTGGTTGTCTGCATAGTTTCCTTTTGACTACTTTACTTTGACTTTTGACCCAAAGATTTTGGTCTTGAACATTGCGCTTGGGTGCATGTAGAACGGACACTGTATTTCAACAACAGTACACTACTACACATTACTAAATTGTAGTCTTCGTTTTTTCGGGGTTGTCGAAAATTTCAAAAATATCTATATCGATATTTTTGGCGATAAAGTATCATTTCGATATAAATATTTTGGTGTCAAAAACATCGATATTATCGATATTTCCAATAAAAGCCCGGATCTTAACAATGAACAGGTCTATTGAGGTAATTGAGGCGTCATTTGACGCGTAATAAGAACTACAATCTGACTACGTAAAAAATATAGATTAAATATATATGTATTAAATTAACAAAAGATATTTATATTTTATTTTATATTTTATATATAAACATAAGTTCTGAAAACTTTTTTCATGAATTAAAATTTATGGAACGAAAGCAGTGTTTACTTTTTTTAATTCATCATCTTTTAAACTAGAGCATTCGAACTACAAAGCTTACAAAAAACTTATTCAGTTAATCTTCGAAACTTAAAAACTTCTGATTTTACCCATAATCGTTAGACAAAGATTTAAGGGTGACGCTTGAGTTATGTGCTCATCGGTCAGTCGGCTTCTGGTGTCAGAAACCACACTTTTTATAGCCGATGCCAATTGTTTCCGATAGCTTGGAGCTTCCCAGTGTATAAGATATGACAATGGGCAGTTAGAAAGCACTGGCAATGCGTCTTTCTGCAATCCAGAACCTAATAGGGTTCCGTTCCAGGGCAAAGAACGGTAAATTCCAATTGTATATCAATTATTTATTCTCCTGTCCTGGTGGTTGTTGAGATATCATGGCAGTATTGTGATCAGCGAAGAGCGATCCTTCAAAAATTACATCTTCAGATGTCGCACACTTGTGTTTAAAGGGAGAACAATATAAGTGCAGCATGACTATAGGCGACTGCCACTGTTTGACGATAGTCGTCATGCTTCGTCCGCCTTTATGTTTGTTGAGTTGCCATGGTGCTTACAACTTTTTGCACAGTTTACAGTTAATAAAACAACTTTTAAACATTCATATTCATATACATATTCAGAGCACAAGAAACGGTTATTCGCAGCATTGTGACTGAAGGCTAAAACAAATATATCCCCGAAAAATATCACCAAAAAATATTCGATATACGATATATCGCCTCCGAAAAATATTCGATAATGATATTCTTAATTTTGGGCAAAAATATCGATATTTCGATATATCGATAATATTTTAGACAACTAGTTTTTCCTTCATTGTCGTGGGGGTTCGAATCATCTCGCATCTTGGCTTTTGTATGTCATTTATTTTCTATTTGTTGTTACTCTTTTTCTAATTGTATTTGTTATTGTCTTTGCAAGTTGTTTTTATAAGACCATGCTCTCGTACCAGGATTTGAACTCACAAGTCTCTGTTAGGAGACTCATCCAAAGGGCGTAGCCAGCTTTCCAGGTGGGGGCAGCTGTGCCTGAACTTTTCTTAAATATTTCTTCAAATATATTTTTCAACATTAAATAAATCAAGATACATTTGATAGCGCCCCCCCAATTTTTGTGTTTTGCTTAGTAGCTTAGTAGGCTATTAGAGTAAATATATTACTCTCTGCTCTCTCTCTTTTGACACAAATATAAAAAGTTGTGAGGAAGCAAGTGAGCCTGCCTATTTAGTATACCTTGGTCCAAATGTTAACTTCAATGTGATATGCAAAGCCTACTTTTCCAACCGAATTCCAATTCTTAGGTGCCACAGAAATTTCTTTTGGTTGGTTTCAAACCTCTAATGTTTTGTTAGGAGATTTTGCAAAGCTTTTTTTCTCACTAGCGCCTTTTGTCGAAGTGGCGCCCTCTACACGACAGCTAGCGGATTAAGGGACGGAAACTAATGACTCATGCTTGGCGCCAACAAATTTTTAAATTTTATATTTAATGGTGGCATATTGGTGGAGAATGCGACTTAAAATTGAATTATTATTTAAAAATACATCATAAAACATATAACACAATCAAAAAATGGTAGTTAATCATTAAATTAACCCACATCTAAAATAAGGAACACATTTTGGCGAGAGATTCAGCCCTGTTTTTAGAGATGGGACATCAATTGGTACATCTGGTGTTCCAACTAGATTTTCTAATTAGAAAATTCTCTAGAGTTCGTGGCACCAACGACGAGAGATTTACAAACCAACCGTCGGCAAAATCTCTAGTGCTTAAGTCCGTTTTCAAGAATTTGATTTGAGTTGATATTATTTCGTTTTCATGAACATTTTAAAACTCAAATAGAGAAGAAATTAGATTGATTTTGAATAAGATTATAAGCGGATCCTCACATTTGAGGCTTCGAAATTTTGAAAACATCTTGTTCTTATTTTGAGTTGAAGGCAACTTATTTTCTGATCGGTTTTTTCCCTCTGTGTAGTTGAAAGCATAATAATGCTTACCATGTTCATCTTCTGATGAAAATGAAATGGAAAATTTAGGTAATTTGACAAATGTTTGAAACTTTTGGTTAAACTATCATTGTAAAAATGGCACATTTGTTGCATTAGCTGTTCCTGCAGTATTAGTCGAGCGCGCTTTCTCCAGTCTTATTGATGAAAGTTTACTGTGAGACATACTAATGATTTACTTAAGCTAAGCTCTAAGCTTCCACACATGAATAAAATGTTTAAGTTGGTTCTGAATTGAATGAAAAACTGTTTGAAAAACAAATAGGTTCAGCGATCCTTTGAACCCGTTCCGTAAACCTGAACCCGTTCTGATTTTTAGGAGGTTTGCAGACCTAATTTAAACTTTATTCTTGTCGTTGCAACTTTATAAGCGTTGACTTAATTTCCAATTTTCAAGGAGACATGGGGAAAAATGTCATCAGCTTCGTAAGTACAAAAACAAAAAAAAAAAATATTTCCTTTACCAGGACTCGAACCGGTATTTAAAAAATCAATCGTCAAAAGTTTATCCACTCGGCTAACACCTATTCTATAAAACAATTAACTATATTTCTATTGCTGCGTAAATTAAATTCTGGGATCCCCAAAACTCACCGCTTGGCTGTCAAAGAAGAAATTTTCTGTCTCTTAGAGAAATCTCCAGAGCTAAAGTTATCTTTAACAGCCACAAATTTTAACATACTTTCAACTTGTTGATCTTTTGAGCTACAGAAAAAAAATGTCAGTGCAATTTTTTTCAAGTTGTTTAGGAAATTCTATGTGCGTCATTTGGTCAGTCCAAAGGAGAAGGCCAAGACAAGTCAACTCATTAGTCACCCACACAAATGGGAAACCTTAGTGGCAAATTGAACTTTGTTTCCGTTTTTCGCTCTTTCTCTCTCTCTCTCCATCTCTCAATTCCTTTCTAAGTGCATTGCAAGTCTCGTGACCAGTCGTCATCGGTTAATTAAATATAATTTTCTGCTCTCTAGATTGGTTAATGATCAAAACTGGCGTCAACGAAGTTTGTTTTTTTTTTGTTATTCGGTTTTCCCAAATGTGTGTTTTTTTCGTTTTTTTGTATGCAAAGCCTAAAGTTGTCGCGACAACTTGGCTAATTTCAAGTTAGTTAATCAATTTAATTATGTATGAAATAACGTTTTATTTGTTGCTATAGTTTGCTCACCATTCGTTGTTGTTTGGTGTGCTTCAGTGCCTGGTATTCAATTGACAAACGAAAGAATGAATGACACAGCTGGAGCTCGCTCGCTCGCTCGCTCACACACACACTCTCTCTCTCTCTCCCTCTCATATACACATACAGACACATCCTCTCATCTGTTTGGCTTTCACCCAAAACATTAACAGTTGCTGTTGAACCCACCTCAATTATTTAGTTATTGCGACGCCAGAGACAGAGCAGGTGGAGCCAATTCGGGGAGCCAATTCGATGATGATGATGAATGAACGATGATGATGATGCATCATTAGAACATGGTAATTTTTCATTCAAAACAAAATGATTAAAATTGTTTGAGTTTTGTGGCTGTTGTTGTTGTTTCTTTTTATCACATACGCTACTCTAACTGTCCAAATATAGTATAAGGTTCGTTTCATAATTATAAGATCCGCCATTTAAAACGTAAGCTGAATCCTTAGCTGTTATTAACAAGAATTTTAAAGTGCCTTAAAAGCAGAATATTGGAAACTAGAAAATGATTTTATATTGTTTTAATTCAATTTAAAATCCGTTTTCAGGGTTGCAAACCGTACGGGAATTTGGATTGACTCAAAAAAGATTTTAACCACAGGACAGTTTTTGGGGGCGCTGGGAGTCTCTTGGCTGTAAAGGCTCAATACCAAACTCGACAATACGGATGGATTAAGGAATTGCGGAATATCTAAAATAATATGTAATTTTTCAGCCAAATACATTAAAGGACTTCAGTTCTCAAGAGGTATTAAGAGAACAGTAAAGAATTGCAGGATATGTTTGATACCAAATATTGTGGAATCGATTGAAGATTCGATAAGAAGTACTCATTATCATCACTCTTAATGGACGCATAAATCCGTCATCCCTAAGGATTAGCCAGAAAAACGATAAATACGTATTTTCCACAAGAAAGGCATTGAAAGCTTTTTCGTTGTCAATTTTCGACACAGAAATTGAAACATTACAATGTTTAGACCTGTTCTGATTTCCTAGAAACGATTTTGGGATATCAAGAAAACCGAATGAAATTAATGGATACTTCAAAGTTAAAGCCTATATAAATAGCCTATTTTCATTTGTTTCAAAATAAAAAAATTTCTTCATTTCTGCCTTACCAAGGACTTGAACCCAGGTCTTGTAGACTTTCAGTTTCATGCCTTAACCCCTGCACCATTGTACGCAGCAAAATGTGCTATATATAGTGTGTTTCTTCAATAAGAGGGATCTTCTGTCTATGGAATCGAATGCAGCTCTGAAGTCTACGAAATGTATCTCTCAGCGATGCTCGATAAACAATAGACATTGTCAATGGTAGAATAGCCCTTCCGGAACCCGGCCTGAAACTCTGATAAAAGATCACTTTCGCTTATCCAAGAGTTTAATCTTTCCAGCAGGATCGCCGCGAAAACCTTTGCCATTGCATTTTGAAGGAGATTCCCCTGTAGTTTGACACCAGCTGTGGGTCACCCTTTTTAAAAATTGGAGACAAAATAGCCTCCTTAAAAGTTTCTGTTACTGTGCCGAGGTCAAAAATATAATTGAACGATTTCGTTAGTTCCTGCAAAAAGCGTACAACCTCGGCAAGTCTTCAAAAATCATCAAACTCTTGGAGAGCCTCTATAAAAACAGCCAACAAGCAGTATGGGATGGCACTAGTTTGTCACATTGGTTTACCACCGAAATGGGAGTAAAACAGGGTTGTTTGCTTAGTCCGCTTCTCTTCGCCTTATACCTAAACGATCTCACAGATTGTCTTCCAGAAGGAATTTTGTTAGACGGGTATGCTATGAAGTTCTTATTGTATGCTGACGATATAGTTTTGATATCAGATTCACCCAGAAGTATGCAAAAAACAATTGATGCGCTGCATAATTACTGTATGCTCTGGAACCTCACAATAAATATGGAGAAGTCCTAGATTCTCGTGTTTAAAAAACACTGGAGAGGGCGAAGGATAAAGTGGCAATTAAATGGCATTGAGCTAAAAGTTGTTAAAAGCTACAAATATCTAGGAGTTTACTTCAACCACAACGCGAGATTCAACCTGCATCTAACAAACAAACTAGCAGACTCCAAAGTAGGCATCAATTGTACCTGGAAAACGTTGCTTGGCAAAAAGGACGTGCCTACTAGCACAAAATACAAACTCTTTACAATGATTGTCTGATAGACAATCCATTCCCGAAAGAACTGGCGTCGTCCACTTAGCAGAAACCGAGCTAATATTTTAGGCAGTCTATTTTCGGGCATGCGAAAAACCTTCTGCATATAGGAAAAGTGCATGTCCGCGGTAATAAGATGGAGAGGTAACAATCCCCTTTCCAAATATAGCATTCTGTATGGTGTGTTTCTGGACAGTTGGAATAGCTTTTTCAGGAAGTATTTACGCAGGTTCTCAACCCCATCGTACTGCATAATCCCCCAGACTTGTGCGCCATAGCACATAATGGACCTCACAGCTGCTTCGAAAAGTTTGTATTTGGTGCTCGTTGGTACATCTTGTCTGCTTAGGAGAGATTTTCAGGTGCAATTTACTGCCATTTTCGAGTCCTTCAACTTTTTCTGCAAATGGTATTTAAATTGCGAATTATTGTAGATCCACACTTCCAGGTTTTTACCACTTCAAGTTCGGTCTCTCCCAAGTACCATTTCTCTTCAAAAGCAAATCTCCTAAATATGCTATATGTATAATTCTATAGTAGCTTTTCTACCTTTCATGAATTTTATGTGACATTTGCTAAGTTTGCAAACTTATTTTATGACCATACATTGAGAATAATTTGAAACGAAAAGAAGATAATAGTGGAGCAGTCACCGATCTAAGTGAACAGTCACTGATCAGGTAACACTGAACTAGAACTAGTAACTGAACATTGCAGTGAACAATTGACTGAACTACTCTTACTGAACATCTCAAACTGAACAACTCATACTGAACAAAAATTAACAATTGAAGAAGAACATGTTCAGTTAAGGGAACAACTCAATTTTGTTCAAGTCATGATCAACCTGGTGTTTACTAATGTAGCATTAGTAGTAGTCAAAAACAAAAAATCACCAAGCTTACTGGGCTTGTTGACGTTTTGCTCTTACATGTTGTTGTTTTTGCTTGCTTGTGTTACTCGTGCACAAGCTATGAATCGTAACAGCCTGCAGTAGATCATTGATTTTGCCAAAAAGAGCTCGTAATTTGGAATACACAAGCTCGGACAAGCTCGGTCTGCAAATACACGAGTGCTTTTTTCTTTTTTTCTTTTGTGTATACTTCTTGTACGAGTTAGCGAGCGTTAAGTTTACTCGTACATTTAAGCCGTTACGGCAGGACTCGAGCGGTAGATCAACCGGCTCTAAAGAAGTCCTTATAAAAGTATCTCATCAATTTGGCCTAAGAGCTCTCCTGGCAGTAAACAAGCTCACAAAAGGACTTTAACATTGCCTTGTGACCACATCTGGTTTACCGCAAATGAAGCAAAGAATTCTTGTTTATAAATTTCTATTTTCAAATACTCGAAAACTTATTCCAAAGATATTTCATTTTAGCAAACGATTTTATCCTTTTGATGTGTATCGCCTTGTTAATTCCTAGAGTGGCCACTCCTAGCGTCCTGCTGTCCTATTCTTGATTAAGTGGCCAGCACTCATACCGGAGAAGTGGAGGGGGCGGCAGACTTCCTGTCACGGCCTTGGAAGAAAATATTAAATTGTATTAAATGAACATTTATTGCCAAGCAAACAAGTGTCAGCCAGAGCACGAGAGGGAGGGTAGGGGAGGGAGTGAAAGTGTGAGAGCGGAATCCACGTAAACAGACGGAAATCGTATACTAACTAAACAGGTAGAAATGAGCAAAGGATTCTAATAGACATAATCCTTATAACAAGAAGCTAACCTAGTGAGAGTTCTCTCTTGTGGTTGTTGTTGCTGTTTGGCACTGCCACGTGTATTAAGGAACTTACGAGGCGTAAGCAAACACAAGCCAAACAACAACCTTCCCCAATTCCCCGACCACCGGAATGACAACGACCCCAAAACTAGCAACTCTTTAAATTTATATGGAATACCGTTGTATGTGCAGACATACTCTTCATACATATGTATGTACCCACGCACGTGTGCGTGGGCACAATATGTAAATTTATGTGTGAAAAAGTACATTTGATTTGATTAAAGTGCAATTGTTAAACCAATTTCAAATCGGAATTTAGAACTAAGAATATTGTGGGAGTTTGTGAACTTTCATAGAGTTGAAAGTTAATTTCTTAGATTCTTTGATTTGTTCAAATTTGCACATCAAAAATTCCGAAAAATACCAAATTTCGATGGTTTGGTGGGCACCAAAATCTTTCAATTTTATGTTTGTGTTTTGACGAACCGAACTGGATCATTGTGTTTTTCTTTCTCTAACAAATCTTGGTAACCAAATTGCGGCGTTGCAAGCCGGTTACTTCAATAGTGTGAATTGAACCACATGTCAGAAAATTGCTGTGCCTGCATCTGTTCGGCTCAACAAAATCAAAGGCATTTAATAACCACACTTCAAATAAAATATTCTTGGCTTTACAGAAGGGGTCGTCAAAACACACATGCTTAATTTGGCTTCATTTAGCACTTGTTTATTGTTGCAAAAGAGAGCAGTATAAGCTGGTATACTGTCAGTGTGTCGACGTTGCTGCCGCAAAGGGCTCTTGTATATATGCAGAACATGGTGGAATTAACGAGGTGAAGCCGTTAGCCTCTGCTGAGGGCCAATTGAGGGCGCTGTCTCGCTCGGCTTCACCTTATCAAATCCACCATGACAAAAAACGTGGCGGACTCTGCTTTACAGCCAACAAAGGGCCAAGGCGAGCGGGCTTCTCTCAATGTGTTGGCTTGTGTACTTGAAATTTTCGAACAAGAGAAAGGGACCTACATTTTAACGCCGAATCCAAACGGCAAAGTTTGAAAAAAATATAAAAAAGTATTGCATATAAAAATGAGTGTTGAAAAAGTATATCCTCTGCGTCTCCCTACATTTTGATTTAAGTAGTTGGAGTAGACTCATAACATTTGACAAAATGAAAGTTGGAAAAATTGATTTTAATATAACCAAGACAATATGTAAATAATATATGTGAAATATATATTTATGCAAAATCGTATACTACTGCAAAATTTCTACTATTCTGCGCTATTCATTTCTAAATGAAAGCGACTTTTGGCCGTACACTAAGAGCCTATCAGGATATAGACTATCGTCCATTTGATAATTCCCAAACTTTGGGGATCTAAAAATAATGCAGATTACTATACTACAGTGGGCAAAAAAATATCGGGAATTTATTTACAAATCAAAATTTTTTGTTTATTCTTGTAAATTCATTTTATTTCCCTCAAAGTAGTCTCCCCCGACTTACGCTTGTGCCGTTTTTTTTTTTTTTTCAATTTTAAAAACGTGCTGCAAGGTCCTCTTCCGGTATAGTCTTCAATTTCTGCTTCGTTTCGGGTTTTATCTCTTTTTTCGATTCTAAACGGTGTCCACGGAGCGGCCTCTTGAGTTTAGCGAATTGCCAATGGCAGCCCAAATGGTCACTCAAAATGGTTTTCACTGTTATGTCGGTAGTATCTAACTAGAAAGTCTGTGCGTTCATGCGGACTTGGAACCCTGCTCCATGGACCATGCTGACTCCTACCTGTGAGCCAAACTATGTTGAATTTTTTTTTTAACAAAATATGTACTACATATGCTATGGAAACGCTAATATGTAAACATAATGGATGGAAATGGGCTATTAAACGCAGTTGTGAAGTAGCAAAGAGTCATGTCTCGGTCAGATCGGTTTAAGAACGCGAACACTAAAAATATAGACATCTTAAACCACAGGCTTACAAGATGGGTAAGCCATTACAACATGATGAAGAGTATCAAGCAGGTTTTAGAAAGGAATACTCTACGGTTGATAACATTTACAATCTGTCAGCGATAATCAACCTGAAGCTGCAAGAATCGAATTTGGGTTTTTCGTGGATTTTAAAGTAGCCTTTGATAAAGTGCCAAGAAATCTCCTTTGGTATAAACTGCACAAAATGGGAGTCTCTTCGAAATACGTCAACTTTGTGGAGAGAGTATACGGTCAAAGAGAAGCGGCTGTTTGGACGGGAGATCTGCTGTCGAACTACTTTGAGACTGGAGTCGGAGTGAGACAACTGCGCTTTATTTGGAAGATCTCCATGATGGTCTACAATGGGGCTTGAGTTTGGGCGGAGTAAATATTCGCCTGCTCCTAATATGCGGATGACATCGTCATCTTAGCCGATAAGGTAGAAGTGCTGCAGAAAATGATTGACAACTTGGAAAAATATTGCGACCAATGGGGAATGGAAGTCATCCGATCAAAGTCTGAGGTAATGGTCTTTAGAAAAGGCGGCAGACTGGCAGCGGCGGAAAAATGGACCTTCAAAGGAGATGATATAAAAATTGCCACAGAATATAAGTATCTCGGAGTATGTTTTACGCCTACCCTCACTTTCAAGGAACATTTATTGAGAAGAAACGCTGAGGGAAAAGCCAGTATCAACTGCAAGCATCGAAGCTAAATGGAAGCTATTTAACGCTGTATGTAGGGCTGTACAGACCTATGCCGCACAGGTATGGGGATACAGCTATTTCGAGGTGGTGGATAGTCTGCAGACATATTTCCTAAAGAAAGTCCTTAGGCTGCCACCGAATAACCCTGGACCCTAGCCTAGGAGACCTGCGTGGATGATGCGCACCTCTATACCTTGAATTTACACCTTGGATACGTTGGAAAATCCAGATTTTTGTATGAAGAGAGTCGACTCCCTCACTTTCTTACTTCCGAAATAGTCGGGAAAAACGTTTTCTGGGCACAAGAGCTGGATAAGGTATGCGCTCCTCTCAATCTTAACTGGAAAGATGGCCTACGCTCCGATAGATTGGAATAGAATGAGACTCTGTATATTGGAAGCTCTTAGACAGAAGACGCATGCGGAACGGATAACTCGGAAAGGATCCAGCCAAACAAGAATCTACAGATTCCTCGACCATACAGCTGCCCTTAAACTACAGCATCTTGACACCTGTAATATCACATGGGTGATGAAAACGCGGCTTGACCTTATTACGCTGTCATCAAACACGTATAAAAGATCGATAAACGTGCCATGCCCACTTTGTAATACCGGAGAAAATGAGGATTTGACTCACTTTTTAGGAAAATGCCCTTGCCTCAAGGATCACAGATGGGCGTCTCTGGGTAAACCATATCTATCTAAGGAAGAAATATCCTTGACGACAAATATAACGATAGAAAGGGCTGGTAACATACTTAAAAAAGGCGTTGGTTTATAGAAAGGAGATTTTAGAAATAATTAGAATACAATAATAGGCGGGCGCATTAGTCAAAGCCCGCACTGCTGAACGGTCTGATATCTTGGGAAGACCAGGGGAGTCAGGCGTAGTAAGCGGGTGCGGGGTGTTAAATGTGCCTGGCCGACGGACGGTTCATGCAACCAAGTCGGTTATCATAATAATAGTTTTTTTCTCTTTGTCCACAATGTTATGCTCAATTTAGTTTAATTTACAATGTCATATGCTCATATTATTAATAAAAAATTAAACCTAACCACTAAAATCAAAAATTTTTCTTACTTCGGACATATTATCATCCAAACTGTACCAAATTTCTTTTTGGCAGATCAGCTGTTTTCGTGTCACATGTTACTGTCAAACATGTTCAGTTTGATCCATAACTTAACCATGAATTGACTTACAAACGAACAACGCTTGCAGATTATTGAATATAATTATCAAAATTCATTTTCGTGCACTCTTTCCATTTTATGGTCAGTTTGGGCGACCTTCTGAATCTTGTGACCAAATTTCGCACCATATTTACATTATTAGACAATAAGCTACTATCACGCATAGGTAGAGTGCGGACAGAGGAAAATATCACAGCTGTATCTGCCAGTGTTGTTAATGACCGTTAATTATCGATTCGGCGCCGTTCGCAGCAATTGGGACTCTGTTACACAACAACGACGAACAATTTTGAGGAAGGATTTGGGTATAAAATCTTTTAAAAATACAGTTGCTGCAAGAAAAGTTGGATGAAGATCCATTTTTTTTTATCGGAAAATTGTGTTCAGCTTTGAAGCTAGAGCTGGAGAAACATCCATGCAATGCATGCCGAAAAATGCAGCATTCCAAACTATACGAAAACAAAATTATTGTACAAATGCATCAATTAATTTTTTTATATTTTAAACTTGTGTTATATGGGAGCTATATGAAATAGTTGGCGGTTGGTAGTTTTGAGATTTGAAGTCAATCAGGCCTGTTCCCATTTACGAATCCGATTGATCGGTATCGGTAAGAGTTGTGATTTCTAAGAAAGGATTAAAGATTTCGCTTGAATCTTTTTGCTACCAAGATGATAGAATGATGTGGAATAATTGAATAAGTGGGATTATGAAATTTAAAGCCGAATAACAAAGTCGGTTTTGTGAGCGAAAACATTTTTCACTTTTGCGGCCCCACACATTGAGGGAGAACGGGAACACACCCCAATATGTGTAAAAACATATAGGATTTTTGTTAAAGTTTCCAAACAAAATTCGTTCCGGGGCAGAGAGGGGAGTGAGAAATTACTTGAATTGGTTAGGTTGCGTTAGAATTTTAAAGATTAAAACCCTAACCGAAACCGTAACCCGTAACCGCAAAAAACACTTTAAAGTTGGAAACCGAAACCGTAACCGTAACCGAAATAAATTTGTTTCTTATAACCGTAACCGTATAACCTTTATTTACAAAACCGGTTATCAGTACCGTAACCGAAACAAATATATGGGTTAATTTCGGTTTTCCTCCACTAGCACAATTAACATTTTACATACATATGAATTTATTCACTAAAGTTGGATGCTTATTTATTATGCGCCGTACTGTTACTAATGGGCTGGCATAACTACAAAGTGCCTGGAAAGTATCTTATACAAATTGGTGCTAAACAGTTATAAAGCATAGAAGATAGGTACGCAGACACTGGAAATTTGGCCGAAGCGGAAATTGTTTGATAATTTCCAAAACCGCTCCGACAATGTAGTGCAACAACTTTCGGATGCAATTTGTGTGGGGCTGGAGGTATAAGCAGTATTCTTCATTTTGGCCTGTGAGAACAGAACTTGACCACTCAGACACAGTCCTATAACGACAGCCCAAAACGCATCGGAAGATTAGAATTAGCAGAGGTAATAAGCCAGCTCCATGGACCGGGGGCGGAAATGTTTGTAAAATAAAATGTTTTTGTGTAATGGAAGTGTGTTACTGATTTTTTTTTTAGCAAAGAAACAAAGATTAACTTTGTGTTTAATTTCGGAACGGGCTTTTTTCAATTCCCTATCTCAAGTACCATGCTAATGGCCATTGCAAGTTTTGGCTTTTGCGTGCTCATAGTAGAATTAATAAGGTGAAGCTAGGCATACATATATGGGCCTGCAGCAGAGGCTGACGGCTTGCACATGGTGCGTGTTTATATAAAATTGATCATCTATGATTGTTAAAAAGAACTCTCACTTGCACACTCGAATAATAGACAACATTAATTCGACTGAATTATTTTCGGAACAAGCCCCAATTCAATTTTGACAGAAATTTGCAGTGCAGTACGCGTATATGATCACGGTATCACGTGCAAAAAAATTTGAAAATTAAACAGTTCTAATTTACAATCTCACTTCTTCATTGAATATGTATGTATCTAAAATAAAAAAGATTGCTACGCAAGTTAGACATATTTGAATGGTGGGGAAAAAAATCAACAATATTTCCAGATCTTTTTGAGTTATCAAAAGTTATGTTGTCAAAAGTTGTGTTAGCAGAACCGCACACACAAGTATTAAGTGTTTGTTTTGCAGGAGTAAAAGTTATAATGACGCCTCGCTGGACTCGCTTGGACAGTCAAGCTCTAAATGCTATTGTTATATTTAGGTGTAATTACAATCTCGATTAAGATGTCATTTCTGAGAATAATTGCTACATAACTCGATACTTTTGCGAATGAAGGAGTTTCTTATATTTTAGTTAAGACTTATAATGTTAAACTTTAAAATAGGCGTAAATAATGGTGAAAATTCTGTATAAGAAATTTGAGCTTAGTTCATTTACTGAATAAATGAGATTCCAGATGGGACAAGATTTGTCAAAGTAATATTTTATACTAATAACCGTAACCGTAACCGAAACCCGAAACATTATAGGGCTAATAACCGTAACCCTAACCGTAACCCATATCTCACAACCGTAATATAACCGTAACCGGAAAAAAGCGGTCGGCCAAAACAGTAACCGTAACCCAAACCGTTATTCGTTTCGGTTTTAATCTCTGATGAATTTTGAAAGATTGTAGATTTTATACCTTGGAAGGTATATTAACGTGTCGGATGTTTGTAACGCGCCTGGAAGCATCTCCGACCACGCAAAGTATATATATTCTTGATCCAGCATGACGAGCTGAGTTGATATAGCCATGTCCGTCTGTCCGTCCGTCTGTCCGTCTGTCCGTCCGTCCGTCTGTTTCTATGCTATCTCCTCCGTCAGTTTAAAGCTATCGCAGCCAAACTTTGCGCAGTCTTTTGGTAAAAATACGCTGCACATTTGTCGGAACTGGCCTGATCGGATGACTATCAGCCATAGAACGGATCGGTTGAAAAAAATGATTCTAGGGAGAAAAACTTTTGTTTTCAATGCTATCGCTACCAAACACTCTTATTTATAAGTTTTTATGCTTTCACATAATTTCAGCAAGTTTTATGCAAATAGAACTATATAGTGCTGCCATACAAAGATAGATCTGAAAAAGTTTTAGTAAAGAAAAAAAAAAAAAAAACGTTTCAATGTTATCGCTCCCAAACTCGTTACTGATCGATATAATATGCTAACATAATTCTGTCAAGTCTGATCCAAATCGGATGACTATAGCATATAGCTGCCATAGGAATGATCGGTCGGCAAAATAGTTTTAGTGAAAAACATTTTTGTTTTCAGTTGTGATTTCTAAGAAAGGATTAAAGAATTCGCTTGAATCTTTTTGCTACCAAGATGATGGAATGAAGGTAAGAGGGATTTTGTAATTTAAAGCCGAATAACACAGTCGGTTTTTGAAAGCGAGAACATTTAACAATTCCGATGCCGCACAATTTGATCGAAAGAAATCGGGAACAGGCCTGAATGTGTATAAAAACATAAAAGTTTTGTTTAAAGTTTCAGAACAAAAGCAGTTCGCAGCAAGAGAGGACTGAGAAAAAACTGAAATGTTTGAAGGATTGTAGATTTTTTCAATAATTTCTTAACATTTTTGGATTCCCAAAAACCCAATATGAAAGATAATGTGCAGACTTCTCCCAATCTGAAAAAACGATCCACCAATTTTCAACCTACTTTCATGAAAGTATAATTGCTGGGTTCCTGGGAGAGCGTAGTTAAAGATTAAAAACATTTCGTATCGACATGATCTGTTATACGCCAACTGTTATACACCAACTGTTATACGCCAACTGTTATACACCAACTGTTATACACCAACTGTTATACACCAACTGTTATACCAGTTCTCAACAGGCTGAAATTTTATGCTCTTCAAAATCGGCCAATTTGTTTTTGTTTTCTCCCATCGCTTAGCTTCTTTTTATGCCAGCACTGCAGATCTTGGCCATATATCTTAAAAATGGGGGGATTAACCCAACAGAGTTAAGCCCTTTGCCAAATTCTAAGCATCTAGATTTGATTTATTATTATAAACTTTGTTATTTTTGGGGGGGATTTTTTTTCATTTTGTTTACAACTTGTTGGTGCTGTGTTGTGCTGTCGCCTGCTCTTTCGCACCAAAAAAACAAAAATAAACAAGTTGACAACGTTTTGGGTAAAAACAAACCTGTTCCGCGTGCGATATAAGCTGTGGTGGTCGCTTGCATTGACGTTGAGGTCGATCCACCAACACCGACACCGACACCGGCTGGGGGGGTGCCAGTTCCAACTCCAGTTGCTCCACTGCTTTTGGTAAATTTTAAAAGCATCGTTTTGATCCGTTGTTGTGTTTGTTGTTGTTATCAGTTTGTGTTTTTGTTTTGCCACTTTTACTCACACACACGCGCACACACGTATGGTACATATATATATGTGTGTGTATATATATACACTCGCGCGTAAAAAGATTTCTATTTTTGCGCCTTGTATACTTTGCCCTGTCAGTCTAACGGTAAAACTGAATTGAATTCCCACAGAGCCAGAGCCTGATGATGTCTTTGATGCCTGCGACAATTTTGTTGTTGCTATTTTTAGCCAAAACAACTCACGAATCCAATTCCTCTTCGTTTCTCTTTTTATTTCCTATTCCTGGCGCAGAATCGTACGGCCCGCGTTTCGTTTTTTGTTTTATCAATTGTATATTACAGTTTTTGTTTCGTTTGCTTTTACCTCCACCACCTCCTACTCTGCCTCTTTGTCACACACACATGCACACGCATGTAAAACACACACAAATGTACACGTTTGTTGTTACTGCTGTGACGTTTCACTTGATATGTTTCCAATAAGTTAATCTTATGGGGTATTGAATTAACAACATACATTGGCTTGTTACAAGTTTAAAATGTTTATTTGTAATGCTGTTGCACTAGAAAAAATAACAAACTGTTGCGACCTTACTTTAGTGAGACCAGATTTTAGCGTGCACTTTCAGTGTGTTCGGCTGACAGGGCTGACAGTTTGGCGTTTTTAAAGCTACAGTAGCAGTGTGCCCATAAGAACTTCTCCATTACTACGTTTATGCTACGAAATTGACGATTTCTTCAATTTGCAAAATCAAATTTGTTTCTGTTTATGCATCTTTTGTAAATTTGTAAAACAAAAAAACTGTCTCCGCCTCGGCATTTCATAAATTGAGGTCGAATATATTGTTCAACTCCGTCCTATGTTTTATGAGAAACCGAAAAATAACAGTTAACGTAAATGGCCACCTGTCATCAACTTTACCGCAACACAACGGAATCCCACAAGGATCTCCCCTCTCTGTAGTCTTATTCCTAATAGCATTCAACAAACTCAATAGAAACTTCATTCACACACAGAAACTTTAACTTTTACGCCTATGCAGATGACTACATAATAGTAAAAAAACTAAACAAACTCAATACCGTTTCCCTTGACCCTCTACTAAACGACATCTTAGAATGGTGCGATTACTCCGGAGCCAAACTTTCCATACCCAAATGCAAACAAATCCACATATGCAGAAAAAAACGATGCCAAGCCGCTATGAACACCTCACTAGCAAACATACCAAATGTGCCATATCTGAAAATCCTCGGTGTAATATTCAATAAGCAATATAGATGGAATGACCACATTAACTACCTTATACCCTCACTAACCAAAAAACTCAATATCATAAAATGTCTATCTATTAGCAAATACAACTGCAACCCAATCTCAATATTAACAGTAGTCAAACTCATAATCATGGCAAAAATTGATTTCGGCATTTATCTTTACGGTAACGCCCCTCTGTCACAAACCAACAAAATCAAATCTATATACCACTCAGCTATAAGGATGGCTATCGGTGCCTTTAAAACTACCCCCATCAACAATCTCCTGTTCGAATCCAACATTTCCCCATTTGAAAATAGAAAACATTTTATAACAACTAAACTCATCAAGCCAATACTTCTCTCAAACCCATCGCCCCTTACAAACTTAACAAACACCTCGAACTCCCAACTAAACCAATTCCATATCTTCGACATACCCCACCTCCTTGGTGCAACATTAGCTCCCTAATAAACACCTCATTACACCTTCTTCCTAAATCTTCCACGCCCCCATCAACCTATCACCAATGTTTTTTACAATTAAAAGAATCCTTGACGTCATACAACTTCATATATACCGATGGATCAAAAACTAACTGTGCTACCTCTTTTAGTGTCGTAACCGACACCAATACTTATCAATATCTTCTCCCTTTCCACAGCAGTATCTTCTCAGCTGAAATAATAGCCATATATCATGCAATACAAATAGCAAAAAAACTATCTCACAAAACAGCCATATGCACAGACTCATTATCCTCCATACACTCAATAGCCAACCCTAACAACCAATCGTTCTACCCTCTCAGCATCCGACAAACCCTCCTAAACTCCTCTCCAAAAATAATAATAATTTGGGTACCAGGACATTCCAACATAACCGGCAATGAAGAAGCCGACGTTGCAGCCAAAACAGCAGTCCAACTCCCACTATTCTTTACAACAAACCACAATATCTCTGACGTACAAAAATACATTAAACTCATCGACAGACAAACACAACAAACAATTTTCTCTCACACCAACGACTTCTATAAAACCAACAATACCAACAAAACTAATATTCATACAACTCAAGCTATCCCGTTACGAACTCACAAGAGTTACCCGACTACGTTTGGGACATACAAAACTAACGCACTCACACTTATTTAACAACACACCCAATACCTGCCTCTTCTGCAATACGAACACTTCAGTCGAACACATTCTTACCGTTTGCCAACATATACACAGCTCCCACAGACAACCCTTCAACCCCCTCCACGCTATCTACAACCCAACCGCCGAAAACTTAACAAAAACAATACAATTTCTAAAAAAACACAAAATTTTCAACTTACTGTAACTAACACTAACATCGCTCAAAAAAAAAAAATTTACACACCACTATTGTAAACTACTCATTAATCACACCTACACTATGAAATTAGCTTAAAGCCTTTGCTGCTATAGCTTTTAGTTTATTTATAATTTTACATTGTAAGTAAACTGTATATAAATAAATAAAAAACGAGAAAGGCAAAGCTAACTTCGTCTGTACCGAAGTTTTGATACACTTGAAATAGCTTGTCTCAACGGTTAGCGACTTCGACCAAACTTCGCAGATCAGCTTAAAAACATTACATATTACCCATGACCGTGTTTGAGAGCAGTAATATTGAGAACAAAACAGTTTTTCTTACTAAAACCCATTTTCCGAACGAACATTTGCATGGCAGCTACAAGAAGTAGTCATCCGATCCGGTCGGTTCCGACATATTAGCAGCGTGCAGTAAAAAGAAGACTCTGTGCAAAGTTTCAGCTCGATAGCTCCAAAACTGAGGGACTAGTTTGCGTAGAAACAGACAGACGGAGGACAGACGGACAGACGGACGGACAAAGCTTAATCGACTCAGCTCGTCATGCTGATCAAGAATATATATACTTTATGTGGTCGGAGATGATTCCTTCTATGCGTTGCAAACTTCTGGGCAAAATTATAATACACTTTTCAAGTGTATAAATATTGTTCAACGTTTGAATGCAAGTCGAATTCTTAAAAAAATGTTTATGCACGCTTTTTCGCACCCATTTCATGAAATGATTAAGCCAAACGAGCATAGCATAAACGTAGTATTTAGCGGCTTTAGCCTTTTTTTGCACTCAGCTAGCTGTGCAGCACTAGTCGATAACTAATATTTTTGGTATTAGTGTGACCACTCTCAACTGATTTTAATATTAGTGCGACCACGTTCGATAGTCGATAACAATAACTGCACGTGTTTGGATTTAAAAGAGTTCTAGGACCATGGGTAAATTTCGTTCGAAATTGAAACGCCATGGCAAGGGTAAAACCTGGAGCAAGGGGCAATCGGCCACCTCAAATCCGGATCAGATGAAGCACCGCCTCAAGGCCAAGTCGCGTTTCTTTCAGCCAAATTTGAATCTGGGTAAGAGGAGTGCATTTCGCCTCGCCTCAGCTAGCTAATCTACTACAATAATTCTTTCCTTACAGCCGCTGCCACGCCCAATACTTTAACCATGGAGGCGGTGCATAAACACGAACAGCGTCAGGCCTACAATGCGGAGACCACCACTGTCAACGAGGTGGCCGGCAGCCTAAAGAGCTTCACTCTGGACGATGTGGCGGATGCGGATGATGGCATGTCTGGCACTGGCACCGGCACAGTGAAGACCTTCAAAACCTTTGCCTCCAACTACAGCAGCTGCTCCAATATGAGTTTCAAGAAGCTTCTGACCGGATTTCGTGCCTCCTCGGACTTGCACAAGGAAATGTTGGCCATCTTGAGTGCTCTAACGGAGATCATACGTGAGAGTGGCGGCAGCGAAACGTCCACAGAGTATTTTCTTCTGTTAATGGAACAAATTGAGGCTGCCCAGGAGGAGCGGGATATTATAGCGGGTGTGGCCCTGCTGTCGATGGGCATGAAGTCGGTGCCGGCGGCGGTGCTGAGGAAACGATTTGGCCAAACGGCAGCCACGTTGCAAACATTAATGCAGCGATTCGTGGAGTCCAGCAGTCAGTCCGTCATTCGATATGTAAGTGGACCAAACTCACTTAACTGCTTTCTCCTCTCAAGCTCTGTTGTTGTTTCCAGCTCATTGGCTGCCTCTCGGTGCTGCTACGTGCCCAGGACCAGACCACCTGGACGTATAGCTCCACCCTTCAGTACTTTGATGCATTGCTCTCCTTTAGCATTCACTCCAAGCCCAAAATACGCAAGGCTGCCCAACATGCCGTCGTGTCCATCATCCATTACAGTTGCTTCATGTTGCCACCGGCCGAAGGAGAAGAAGGCCACGGTGAGCAGCCCAAGGTGAAACACCATCCGGCCAGCAATCGTGTGACCAAATTCTGTTTGGCCCAATTCAAACCGGAAATCTTGGCCAACGCTCAGACCACCGTGCTACACACGCTGGCTCTGCTCAAGGACACTTTGGGCGGCTTTCGCACCGAGGATATACGCAGTGTGTGCGAACATTTGTTGTCCATAATGACGGCTGCCAATGTCCTGGTGCGCACCAATTGCTTTCAGGCCTTGCACGCTCTCTTCCTAACCCGCAGTCCGAATCTGAATGCCAATCTGTGTGCCAAATTGCTGGCGGCCATTCATGAGTATCGACCGGATCGCAGTGATGTGCGTCAGACCCTCGCCTGGATAACCGTGCTCAAGGAGGGACACTTACATTTGGCCACACTGCAATTGGATTTGTGTATGCAGGCGCTGCCACGCCTCTTTGAGGTATGCACCACAGATCTATGGCTATCGGATCGCAGCGAATTGGTTGTCGGTGTGTCCAATTGCATTAAAGAGCTGCTGCAGGATTGTGTGAGCCGTGCCTGTACCACAGATGAGTTGGCCAAGCAGAATAGGGCAGCGGTGACCAGGATTGTGGGGGCCATGCATAAGGTTTTGAATGCACCATTCGGCGAAATTACCAAATATGTTATACTCATCTTCTCCATTGTGTTTGAGGCATGCGGCAAGCAATTTGGGTAAGTCGAAGCGGATTTTGTGTTAACAAGGAAGACAGGAATCCTAGGAAATGTAAAAGAGGATTATAAAATGCTCTCGACTAGATACAACTGGCTCCACATTTCCGATGACCAGAGAAACTAGTGGAAGATACTAAACTCTGCCCGGAAAGAAGGTCAATTACACAAGTTTACAAATTATTAAATTTTTTTCATCCTCTACAATTTGATGTCACTCCTTATGTAAAATCACGCGCTGAATCCGAATATGGAGCTTATAAATTTCTCAGTAGAACAGATTTCGAGATAATCCCAATTTACCGTTTTTCGCATTTTTGAAAAAGGACCTCTCACTTAATTTCAATTATCTCAATTATGAAATAACTTATGAACAAGTTTTGTACACCAAATTAAAGCTAATAAAATTATCTTTCAATCGTTCATACATCATTTCAATGTCAAATTTGTGGTGTAGCTGCTAATTACAAAGATATCGAGAATTTTGTTTCATTTTTATCGAAAATTTGAAAAAACCGCAAATAACACCGTTATTTTCACCAAGAAAAAAATTTTCAAAAATTTCTTTCTCTTTTGGATGATGTAACCTAATGTATAACAAATTCAAAAAGTGTTCATATATTGAAATCTGTTAGAAATTGTAGAAGTTATTAGCATTTATCTAAAAAATGAGCAATTTCAGTTTTACCGTTCAAGTGGTATTAAAAATGTCTATGGTCCATTTTGCTCCCCCGTTTGTGTGCACAGTTTTCCTCTCGCGCAAGAAACCAACAAAAGTCTCCCACCATGGCCTCAAATCCTTGTTAGCGGCGTCCCATACTCTTCATATCCTGATGAAATCGTTCACCATGCTCATCACTCTCATCGCCGAGGTTTTCAGGGAAGAAATCCAAACGGGAATCCAAAAAATGAAGTTTCAACGATATTTTTACTCCTGTTTGCAATACAATGTGCAGCGTTTGAGTGTAATGAAAACTTTAATATAATATACAACCTTTACCTATTTGCTTATAATTTCTTATTAAATGTGCGACGACTTCCTTATAGTTAGGACTTCTGAAATTTCCAAGAAATGAAGTGACAACACAACGGAATGAATTACATGCGTCCTCTTCATCCTTGGACAACGTTGAATTGAAGTGTGAGTCCTTGAAAAGTTTTTTTTATTTGCGGCCCAACAAACACACCCTCTTTGATCTTTGCCTCTGATAGGTAAGGGAACACACTCTTCACATATGCAAATGCATCATCGTCTTTTTGTAGAGCCTTCACAAAATTTTTAAATAAACCCAGTTTTTTATGACAAGTGGCTCGAACTTTACATTTTCTTGTCCAACTATGTAATTCGTTCTGACCGGCCATTCGAACGTAGTGCTCGTGGCGTTCTCGACTGTCCCATTTGCACACAAAAAAACATGTGTTTGGTATATCCTTGTTGCAATCCTGAAACTATTGCAACAACTTTGAGATCTGCGCAAATTTTCCAGTTATGTTCCTTGTAGTTAATCAAATCAAGCAACATGGCCATTGATTCATATGATTCTTTTATATTAACGGCATGCGCTATCGGTGTCGAAGGCTTGATGTTTCCCTGGTGCGACAATTCCGCTTTTAGACTAAACTTGCGATAAGCAAACGCCACTTGACTAAACTCCTCAAATAAACCACACACATCATTGCAAGAACAAATATTATTTTATTTTCAAGTAATACTCAGCATAGCGCTTTTGCCGATATAGTATGTTATTTTGACATCATCCTTTAACAAATTCCGTTCTTGCAAGCGTGATGCTAAAGTTTCAGATTTTTCTTTTGAAAGATCTAGATCTCTTATTAGATCGATAGTCCACTTTGGCAGAAGGGATTTCTCTCTTTTGCGTGTTCTTGATAGTTTTCTAAGTCATCGGCTGATTCAGATGGGTCATGCTTTACAGTTACCTAGGGGTCGGACCAAAATCATTGTACAACGGATCAACTAGTGTCTGTGCTGATCTCTAAAAGCTTTTCAACAAATTCAAAAACTGTGCACACAAACGGGGGAGCAAAACGGACCATAGACATTTTTAATACCACTTGAACGGTAAAACTGAAATTGCTCATTTTTCAGATAAATGCTAATAACTTCTACAATTTCTAACAGATTTCGATGTATGAACCCTTTTTGAATTTGTTATACATTAGGTTACATCAACCAAAAGAGAAAGAAATTTTTGAAAATTTTTTTCTTGGTGAAAATAACGGTGTTATTTGCGGTTTTTTCAAATTTTCGATAAAAATGAAACAAAATTCTCGATATCTTTGTAATTAGCAGCTACACCACAAATTTGACATTGAAATGATGTATGAACGATTGAAAGATAATTTTATTAGCTTTAATTTGGTGTACAAAACTTGTTCATAAGTTATTTCATAATTGAGATAATTGAAATTAAGTGAGAGGTCCTTTTTCAAAAATGCGAAAAACGGTAAATTGGGATTATCTCGAAATCTGTTCTACTGAGAAATTTTTAAGCTCCATATTTGGATTCAGCGCGTGATTTTACATAAGGAGTGACATCAATTTGCAGAGGATGAAAAATCGTGTAAACTTGTGTTATTATTAGCTTGAAAATTGA
>JAEIFU010003334.1:0-29942 GCA_018904235.1 Lordiphosa stackelbergi | reverse complement strand
CATATACGTAGACAGATAAGGGGCATAAATCGTGCCCAATGCAGAGTCACGCCAATAACACCTAAAATGTTCTTACAAGCAGAGAAGCAATAGATTCCCTGAGCACCTTCAGCGAGGTGCAAATCTACTGGATTTCCAGCCACCAGGGCATTGATGGAAACGAAACGAACGGTCGCAATTAGGCAAGAAGCAACACTAAACATACCTATCTCCCTACAGACGCTATACAGCAAGATGTACAAGATAGTGAGAAAGAAGCAGAGAAAAGTGGAAGAACACGACCGGCTGCAGAATCTCTAAAATGATGTGCAAGAAGAGAGACAAAAACTCACGCACTATACGCTGCAGCTCCAAAGAAGATACTGCAGAATGCTTATAGGCATATTAACTGGTCACTGCCTAGCAGCCCTCACGCGATAAAACTAGGCATCACGACAGCAGTCACTTGCAGGAAACGTAAGGAACCCGGAGTGCAGAAACTCTGGAACACCTCAGCTGCAGCTGCCCAGCAATCGCCACGACAAGACTAAACATCTGCACTCCCCAAGCTTCACCTCTGGGCAAGAGGCAGCCAAGAGCTCTCCCAAACAACTATTGCATTTTCCAAACGTCAAATCTTTCGTGATTTCTGAAGGAAATGGTACCCTAAAAAAGCACCAGGCTTCACTAAGGACCCCGCAAGGCCTATGTGTGGCCCCCCTATATGGGGCCAGCCGGAAATACCTACCTACCTAAAGACTTTTTTGTTTTCAATGCAAACTCATTACTAATCAATATTACATGCTAACACACAATTCTGTCAAGTCCGATTCAAATCGGATGACTTTAACATATACTGCCACAGGAACAATCGGTCGAAAAAATAGTTCTAGTGAGAAAAACTTTGCTTTATAAAAGCGTCTTTATACTTTCCAGTAATGAATATTATCTCTTTCAACATAATTTTGAAGAGTTTGATCAAAATCGGATGAATATATCGTATAGTTGCTATATAACAAACTGTTTTTTAGTTTCATTTTTAGTTTTCTTTTCACACAACCTGAGGACGAGAAATCGTGGCCGCCAGCACTATACCTTATTTTTGGGACCCCCACTTTGAAGACCTATAACTTTTTGGAACAGCTCTTACTTGAAGCAGATAAATTTTTTTGTTTACTTTAATCTTTTTGTAACATAATAAAAAAAAATAAAAAATTTTAAAGTGTTGATATTGTTACAAAAAAAATTTTTTTGGTGGTAGGGGAGGGCTGGTTTATTTTCTTTTTATTTGAGAAACTTTATCTTATCTTTATCATTTCTTCGAAATGGTTATTTTGTCAATTATAACTATTCTTTAAGGAATAATCCTTATCTTTAAATGTGAATATAACTTTTTTCCAAATTGGGGGGCTGGAGGGGGCGTGGCCAAATTAAACAAACTTGATCTGGTAATAAAAAGATTTAAATTGTGTTAAACCCTTATCTTTACATTTAACCCAGGTTTATAATAAAGAGGAGAGAGAAGGATGAGGAGGAGGAAGAAAAGGTAATGACTGCTGCTTTATAAAATAATAATTTTTGGCTGAAATACCTTCTCCTGTTGTATTCATTTCACACTTTATCACTACGAGTAACGGGAAAAACAGAATTGGATAAACTCTTTTCCTTCAATAAGGTCCAAAAACAGCCTTGACATGGAGAATATTCCCACCTCACATATACCTAAAAACTTATGTGTAATATGTCAATGTGGGAAATCTAAATCATCAGCATCAAAGTGTTGTCATTTGTCTAGTAAGAACTGGATCTCAGATGGACAAAAATGTTGATCATAATTGAAAATAATCAAAACTTATTTAAATTCTCTTGTAAGAGTGTGTTGTGTTGGTATATTTCAATGAGAAATTACATAAATATCAAGTTAGATACATCTTATTCCTCTGGTGTGACATAACCACGCATTTGTTTTTTAACGGGTTGTTCACGAGATGTTGCTAACTCTTGGCGTCTTTTAACTGAACGAATAACGAGATGTCAAGGGCGGTGGCAATCTTGTACTGACTCTGTAGCGGCGCTATCATGGGCATGGGCCTTTGATGGTTGGGCGCATCGATACGCTGAGGTGCCCCATTTTTAGGCTCAACAAACTCCACCTTCATTGGAAGATTCGCCTGGGAATTGGTAAGCATTTAAAAAGCACTTTTGGCAGACTCAGCAGACTTGCGATGCTCGAATCGTACAAACGCCACACCAGTGTACCTGTTGGGCCGAAGTTGCACATCCAAATTACCCCAAAGCTAGCGAAAAGTGCACGCAACCTTTCCTCATTCATATCAGGAGGCATATTGGAATACAAAGCTTGGAGTATTTTAAATCTTCAGTCTGGGGATGGGCAAATGCTACCTTTAGGTGTTTTCCACGTACTTCGTATCCTTGTAAGGTGTCACCGATATGGCCGCCGCACGTGGCTCCACAAAGTCAACAAAACCAAAGCATTGGCTTTGGCCATTGAGCTTATTACGCACGATCTTCGTAGTCTTTATGGGACCCACATCGGCAAAATGTCGTGCAGCTCACCTTCAAGCATATCCGGAGGCAAGTAGTTAACCATTAAATTCGTTCTGTAACGAATAACTGAATAGTCCGTGCCCGCCTGCTTTCCAACGAATTTTTCTCGCCAGTCTCCCAGACGATTGGGCTGCTACTAGTCTCTTCAGGTGCAGCTGGCGCTGTAGCATTGACGTCAGGCTGCTTAGGATTGCTGCCATAATTCAAGGCACGGCTCCGGCCTGATACCCGAGTGGAATTTGGCTTGGAGGCACTGAGCAAGTTGGTTTAATGTTCTCCATGATCCCTGTGAAAAAAATCATAATTAAAACCAAAATACGATTTAATACTTTTCATTTAACGCGTTTTACTACCACTGACCCAGAATGACCCAGCAGAACACACAAACACACAACTATTAGGTAATTAAAGTTTTAAACAAATTGCCAACAAGAATTGGAGCAAGAAGGTTAAAAAAAAATTACCATATCCGAACAAAATGCGTGCTCCGCTATGAATTCATTTCCACTTCCACTCACCTTTTTATAATGTTAATCCGTAAATTCTTGTATTTAATCACCTTAAATTGGGTGTTTGGCAGACGTAGGCTGACAGCAAGCGAAGGAAGTAAGGATGATACTTCTGAAGCTGATATCGATAGATGCCATATCGATTTCAGTTCCAGTGTTGTCAATTTCCTATTTTCCCACTAAATCTAGCTAGAAAGGTCAAAATTGGCGCCAAAATAGCTGGTGAAGGTGACCGTATGTGTAAAAGCTAATTTCTAAAGAAAGAAAAAATCTTTTATTATTACATGCTCCGTGGCGGTTTCGAAACACACAACCTCCCGCCCACACAGAGAAATTGAAAAATTCTTCATCCAAAATAGCTAGAAATGAAGGATCCGGCAAAACTAAATAGTTTTCGGCTTTCGACCTTTCTAGCTAGATTTAGTGGGAAAATAGGAAATTGACAACACTGAAACTGAAATCGATATGGCAACTATCGATATCGAGCTTCAGAAGTATCATCCTTACTTCCCTTTGCTTGCTGTCAGTCTACGTCTGCCAAACACCCGAATTTAAGGTGAATAAATACAAGAATTATTACGGATTAACATCATTTAAAAGGTGAGTGGAAGTGGAAATGAATTCATAGCGGAGCACGCATTTTGTTCGGATATGGTAACTTTTTTTTAACCTTCTTGCTCCAATTCTTGTTGGCAATTTGTTTAAAACTTTAATTACCTAATAGTTGTGTGTTTGTGTGTTCTGCTAAGTCATTCTGGGTCAGTGTAGTAAAACGCGTTAAATGAAAATGTATTTAATCGTATTTTGGTTTTAATTATGATTTTTTCACAGAGATCATGGAGAACATTAAACCAACTTGCTCAGTGCCTCCAAGCAAAATTCCACTCGGGTATCAGGCCGGAGCCATGGCCTTGAATTATGGCAGCAATCCTAAGCAGCCTGACGTCAATGCTACAGCTACAGCTGCACCTGAAGGGACTAGTAGCAGCCCCAATCGTCTGGGAGACTGGCGAGAAAAATTCGTTGGAAAGCAGGCGGGCACGGACTATTCAGTTATTCGTTACAGAACGAATTTAATGGTTAACTACTTGCCTCCGGATATGCTTGAAGGTGAGCTGCACGACATTTTTGCCGATGTGGGTCCCATAAAGACTACGAAGATCGTGCGTAATAAGCTCAATGGCCAAAGCCAATGCTTTGGTTTTGTTGACTTTGTGGAGCCGCGTGCGGCGGCCATATCGGTGAGCACCTTACAAGGATACGAAGTACGTGGAAAACAACTGAAGGTCGCATTTGCCCATCCCCAGACTGAAGATTTAAAATACTCCAAGCTTTGTATTACCAATATGCCTCCTGATATGAATGAGGAAAGGTTGCGTGCACTTTTTCGGTAGCTTTGGGACAATTTTGGATGTGCAACTTCGGCCCAACAGGTACACTGGTGTGGCGTTTGTACGATTCGAGCATCGCAAGTCTGCTGAGTCTGCCAAAAGTGCTTTAAATGCTTACCAATTCCCAGGGATGAATCTTCCAATGAAGGTGGAGTTTGTTGAGCCTAAAAATGGGGCACCTCAGCGTATCGATGCGCCCAACCATCAAAGGCCCATGCCCATGATAACGCCGCTACAGAGTCCAGTACAAGGATTGCCACCGCCCTTGACATCTCGGGTAACGCGTTCAGTTAAGAGACGCCAAGAGTTGGCGACATCTCTTGAACAACCCGTTAAAAAACAAATGCGTGGTTATGTCACACCAGAGGAATAAGATGTATATAACTTTATATTAATGTAATTTCTCATTGAAATATACCAACACAACACACTCTTACAAGAGAATTTAAATAAGTTTTGATTATTTTAATTATGACCAACATTTTTGTTCATCTTGAAGATCCAGTTCTTAGCTAGACAAATGACAACACTTTCGATGCTGATGATTTAGATTTCCCACATTGACATATTACACATAAGTTTTTAGGTTATGTGAGGGAATATTCTCCATGTCAAGGCTGTTTTTGGACCTTTATTAAAGAAAAGAGTTATCCAATTCTGTTTTTTTTTATTTTATTATGTTACAAACAGATTAAAGTAAACAAAAAAATTTAGCTGCTTCAATGCGAGAGCTGTTCCAAAAGTTATGGGCCTTCAAAGTGGGGGTCCCAAAATAAGGTATAGTGCTGGCGACCACGATTTCTCGTCCTCAGGTTGTGTGAAAAGAAAACTAAAAATGAAACTAAAAACCCAGTTTGTTATATAGCAGCTATACGATATATTCATCCGATTTTGATCAAACTCTTCAAAATTATGTTGAAACAGATAATATTCATTACTGGAAAGTATAAAGACGCTTTTATTGAAAACAAAGTTTTTCTCACTAGAACTATTTTTTCGACCGATTGTTCCTATGGCAGCTATATGCTAAAGTCATCCGATTTGGATCAAACTTGACAGAATTGTGTGTTAGCATATAATATTGATTAGTAACGAGTTTGCATTGAAAACAAAAAAGGCTTTAGGTAGGTAGGTATTTCCGGCTGGCCCCATGTAGGGGGGCCACACATAGACCTTGCGGTCCTTAGTGAGGCCGGGTGCTTTTTTTAGGGTACCATTTCCTTCAGAAATCCTGAAAGATCTTCGACGTTTTGGCAAATGCCAATAGTTGTTTGGGAGAGCTCTTGGCTGCCTCTTGCAGAGAGGTGAAGCTTGGGGAGTGCAGATGTTTAGTCTTGTCGTGGCGATTGCTGGGCAGCTGCAGATGAGGTGTTCTAGAGTTCCTGCTACTCCGGGTTCCTTACATTTCCTGCAGGTGACTGCTGTCGTGATGCCTAGTTTTATAGCGTGAGCGGCTGCTAGGCAGTGACCAGTTAATATGCCTATAAGCATTCTGCAGTATCTTCTTTGGAGCTGCAGCGTATAGTGCGTGAGTTTTTTGTCTCTCTTCTTGCACATCATTTTAGAGATTCTGCAGCCGGTCGTGTTCTTCCACTTTTCCTCTGCTTCTTTCTCCGCTATCTTTTCCATCTTGCTGTATAGCGTCTGTAGGGAGATAGGTATGTTTAGTGTTGCTTCTTGCCTAAGTGCGACCGTTCGTTTCGTTTCCATCAATGCCCTGGTGGCTGGAAATCCAGTAGATTTGCACCTCGCTGAAGGTGCTGAGGGAATCTATTGCTTCTCTGCTTGCCAGAACATTTTTGGAGTTGATGGCGTGACTCTGCATTGCTTTGATTGCCGCTTGGCTGTCTACGTATATGTTGATTTGATCGTTTGGTGCGTGTAATTCTGCCAATTCAGCTGCTTTCCTTATAGCGAAGACTTCCGCCTGGAATATAGTGCAGTGGTTTGGCAGTTTGTAGGAGAGTCTCAATTCCGGTTTCTTTGCAGTACACGGCGGCTCCGACTCCTGAGGCCATCTTTGAACCGTCCGTGAAAAGGTGCATTGCTTCCTGGGCCAGCCCTGTACGCCAGTCTTCTAGTCCCAGTAATGCTGATGCGCCTGTAAAGTTGGTTTTTGGGATCATGTAGTCCGTGCTACTGTTGATCTCACTGCCCACTGTGCTGTGTCCATAGCTTTGTAGAGCCATGGTGCTTGCCGCGCAAAGACGTTGGGTAGTCCTGTGCGCAGTGAGGCGTGCTTGGATGTCCAGGGGGTTGACACCTAGGATGTGTTCCAGTGCTTTTGTTGGAGTAGACCGCAGCGCCCCCGTCATGCAGACCAGTGCCTGCCGCTGGGCCTTTTCCATCAGCCTTAGATATGTGGACTTCTCTGCGGCTTGCCACCATACCAATATACCGTGTAGTAGTATCGGTCGTATAACTGATATGAAGAGCCAGTGCCTTAGTCTTGGTGATAGGCCCCAAGTGCTGCTTAGCATCTTCTGGGATGCATATAGCGCATTGGTTGCCTTTTTCATCCTTTCCTCCACATTGAGTCTCCAGGATAGTTTACTGTCGATTACTACTCCAAGGTATTTTACGTTGTTTTTTGGCGTTAGCTGTGTTCCATTTATTTTGGGTGGAATCCATTGCGGTACCTTTTATCTCTTGGTGAAGAGAATGAGGTCCGTCTTCTCCGCACTGATGCTAAGTCCGGCTTCTATGGCCCACTTTAGTATCTCTCTGAGAGCAGAGTCCATGATTGAGCTGACAGTCGATGGACATTTTCCCATGATAATTATGCTTATGTCGTCGGCATATGCGGTTATCTTGGGTGCTTTCCTGCGAAATTTTTGAAGTAGTTCGTTGACCACAAGGTTCCATAGAAGAGGTGACAGGACTTCGTGTAGGCGTGCTGCCTTCTCTTATATGGAGGTCCAGTAGTTTTTCCATTGTTTTGAGCAGGAATGATGTGAGGCTAATGGGCCTGTAGTCTTTTGGTTGCACGTGACTGCATTTCCCTGCTTTGAGCAGGAATACAACGCGTGCTGTCCTCCAGGCCACAGGTACATAGCTCCACCTCAAGCATGCTATAAAAATGGATTGTAGCCATGGGACGATTGCGCATTTGATCGTTTTTAGCATGGCTGGGAATATTCCATCTATCCCTGGGGATTTGTAACTCGCAAACGAGTCGATCGCCCATCGGATCTTTTCTGGAGTAATGATATTATCTGGGATGTTGGCTTGTTGCGTGTGTAGGTCTTAAGGCGTATCTGTCTCAGTGACTACAGTGCAGCCTGGAAAGTGCGCATCAAGTAGAGCGCATGTCGCTTCTCTGCTGCTTTCCGTCCAGTGTCCATCGTTCGTTTTTAGCTGACTCTGCATGGGTGGCTGCTGTGAAAGCAGTTTCCTGAGTCTAGCTGTTTCGGAGACCTTCTCTATGCTGGAGCAGTTTCTCCATGAGTTTTGTTTTGCCTTCCGTACTTCTTTTTTGAAGACGCGAAGTCTAATCTTGTATTCTTCCCAGATTATTTGCTCATCCGCTTGTTTGGCGAGTTTGAAGCATTCTTGCACGTCCTTCCTGCTCTTTCCAGCGCTGGGGTCCACCAGGGGGGTCTGGTTCTCCCTATTGCTAACTGTGAGTTTGCATGAGGTTTTGTATGCTTCGGTTAGGTTGGCTGTGAGCGTCTCCACGGACCTTTCAATGTCGCCTACCGAGCAGATACTCGTTGGTTTTGGTAGTTTTGATTCTACCGTTTTAAGGTACTTCTTCCAGTCTGTGTTCCGGGGCGTTTCTGGTTTGGTTGTGGTTAAACTCCAGTGGCGGATCTAGGAATTGGCTAAGGGGGGGGCTAAGGGCAGACATTTTTTTTTGTTATTTTTTAGTTTTTCTTATTGTTATTGGGGGTCATCCATGGATTCTTTTAAAACGAATTTGGCAATATGCAGGTTTTACAAATTACAAAAAATATGTTGAAGCTTTTTGTCAATGTCAAATAAATAGTGAAAAATACATTTTTAAACTACTTAAGCCAAGAATATAAGGTAATTGGCCATTACAGACCCTCCTTAACTCAAAAAATTCCTTTGATGGACTGTGGACTGTGAAGAATTTACTAGCCATAAAGTTGCGGCGATCAGCCATGGTTTCTTTTTAAATCTTTATCTTTAAAACCAGATTTTCAAATAGTATAAATAGTACAAAGTTTGAGCACAAATGCTTTTTACCGTTTGAAAAATGTTTTAAATGCCGGGTAGACTGAGAGATCGTAAAAAAGTTTGATTCATCAAATAATTTTCAGTGACAAAGGGTTTCTCAAAAACCCACTCAAAACATAGAAAGTAGAAGCCAGATGGCTTTTGGCCACAGGAAAAAGCAATATTTGAAAATTTTAACAAATTCTTTCTCCACCAGCAATTTTAATAACACAGACCGCAAACATAAAACGAATCTTGTCAAACAAACGTAACAAATTTTATAGGCAAAATGTTGGAAAAGATAGCGCCGCAGGCAAAATTTTTTTAATCGCGCGAAAGATTATAAAATTATCAATCCACAATCTGCTTAAACAATAATCATTGAGCTAGAGCTAAGGTCACACATGCACATAATTTGATGAAAGTTTGGCAAAAATAGGCCTAATTTGGGAACTAATTTGGGAACTTTTAGGTTATGCAAAATCTGCATACAAGTTTTCATCAAAATTTCGGCAATTATTTGCATGTGAGACCTTAGCCTTAAAAAAATTGTATTGTATTTTAATATTTGACAGTGACAGCAGAAATTGGTATTCCTTACTATTACCTAAAACTAGTCAAGTTTTTTTTTTAGTATTTTTCGTTCCCTTTATTTCCGATTTTTCACATCAATGGGGGTGCCGTTGAGTCTGTCCTTAGACATATAGGCACGATGGTAGGTGTTCAATCTTTTCAGCAGAGAAAAAATCCGTTAAGCTGTTGACGAGGTGACAAGGATCGTCATTCGGGAAAAAATTATCGAATTTCTTCGATTTTATGTGTGCCTCGAGTGTAGTCCGAGTTTTTTTTCAAATCAGTTCTAACAGCTCTTGGCCACAAAATAAGTTCTTGTGTCAGCTTGGACTCGGTGTAATTATTGAAGTCCTCCTCATAAATTTTTGCAGTTTCTACAAGTATGTGCTGGTATCAAACCATCCAGAGCAAGAATGTCGAGAAATTTTCCTTTAAATCTCAAACCCAAAAAAGAAATCATAAAATCTCCATATGGGTAGTAAATGGTGGCACTATAAAAAGTTCAATACGTCATTAACAGGCCTGTTCCGGTTTTCATATATTTTCTCGATTTTAAATAGAAACAAAATCGAACGATTTTATTTTAGTTTTTCTGGTATTCGAACGATTTGCATTAGATTTGCAATTCGAATGTTTTGTTTCCAAAAGGTTTCCTTTGACTACTTTTTCACCTTAATATGCTGCAAACATAAAAATCAGGGAAATGTCAAAAAATGTTGATAATAAAGCTTTTTAAGAACAGGTTGAACTTTCTTTTGTGAGTTCGATTTGGCAGGCACATGACAAAGTCTTCAAAGTCAAAGTCTCTTCATGAAAAAATTGATTGTTATGTTACAAATTATTTAAAAAAAAAATGAAATTGCAGAACGTATCTAAATACACTAAACGTTGGTACAAAATAATGTTAAGCCAATATTTTGACACCTCTAAGTTAAAAAACGCATTAACTTTTAATTCATCGGCTTCGAGAATTCAAATGGAGTAAATCTTTTGAATTGTGAAAATCGGAACAGGTGACCAAATCGAATTTGAACAAATTAAATTAAGTGAAAACCGGAATAGGCCTGTAAGTGCCTGAACCATCGTACAACAGAAGTGTACAATGTGAAAAAAATTACCAAAAGCGTCATATAAACGAATTATTTTCAACTCAAATCCCATTTCGTCAACAAGTTTATCGGTATTTTCAAAAATTACATCAACAATTTTTTTTTAACAACTGAGCAGAGCGGGCGCTGAGCGCCTTCAAGGAGAAGAGTAGATTTTTCTCTGCCCGTATTCTGTGTAGATATTTAATTTTTATCTGCTCCTATAGATGTCGATATAAAAAGAGATTTCGATAGGAATCGATTAGAATGAACCTTCGAGTAAACTGTTGCCACGTCTAAAATGGCGGTTAATCAAAATGAATTCCAATATTCAACCCGACTTTCAACGATCGTTTTTAACTCATATTCCAAAGTTCTTCGTTTGTAAATACATTTCTTTGTTGATGAAACAATCTAAAAATTTGCAGCTTTTTCTGAAATCATTGATTACTAGAAATTCATATATTGCAATTTACACACATTTGGTGGATTTAGATATTTGGGCTCTGAGGGGGGGGGGCTTCAGCCCCTATAGCCCCCCCCCCTGGATCCGCTACTGGTCGCCGTTCGCTGCGGCAGATTGGGCCTCTGTTACTCAACAACGTGGGAAATTTTTGCGGAAGGATTTGGTGTGAAGCCCTTTTAAAATATAACTGGTGCAAGAATTGAAGCCGAACGACCTACCGCAACGTAGAATATTTGGTAAATGGGCTCATGGAAAGTTGGCCGAAAATTTGTGTTCAGCTACGAATCTCATTTTTGGCTCAATGGGTACGTAAATAAGCAGAATTGTCGATTTGGAGTGAATATCAGCCAGAAGCATAGCAAGAGCTACCAATGCATCCAGAAAAAGTCAGAGTTTGGTGCGGTTTATTGGCTGGTGGCATCACTGGACCGGCACTTCTTCAAAGATGATGCGAATCGTAACGTAACTGTGAATGGTGAGCGTTACCCATAATGCAAGAACTTGACTTGCATGACATGTGGTTTAAACAAGAAGCTGCCACATGCCACACAGCACGCGCAACAATGGACTTATTGAGAGGCGAGTGGATGCGGCGCACTTTTTTCAAAAATGTTTATGGCAGTTGAACTCGTACAGACGATCCAACGAGAACGAATGCTATAGATTTTGAGCTATAACTTTAAAAGCACGATGATATAGAAAAACTGAAAGTATGTAAAATAAGAAGAAGGACTACCAACTCGAAGAGTTTGAATATCAGCAGAATTTTTCAGAATTACTTAAGCTTGGAAAAAATCGATCCTACCAAAAAATAACCACATTTTTATAATCCAAAAATGTGTACCTTATTAGAAAATTCAAAGCTTCCTGCTTGGTTTTTTTCTAACGTTATTCAATGCATCTCACATTGAATCAAATTTAGTTGATTCGACACCGACTACTGAGATTTTGAAATCAGAAGTCTATACAACAGCAGCTTTTTCATTTTTAAATAAATACAAACTTTGAAAAAAACTTATTACACAGATACCCTCCTACATGGGGCCAGCCGGAAATACCTACCTATTGTTCAGATAATTACGACTTTTGAACGAAAGCGTAAGTTAAAGTCGGCCTGCCTGATACCTGCTGTAAAGGGGGAGGAAATGTTTAATAGCCTTGTCCCTCAGGGAGGAATGCCAAAAAGGTTGAAAAAAATGTTTAACTCGGCTATTTTCCATCCGGCCTTTATGAAAATTTGAGGGGTTATAGAAATTGCGAGTTGAAATGTAAGATTTGAATTTGAGAAAGATATCTTCTAAAATTTTGAGAGTTATTGCACAATTATTAAATGGGGGGTAAAAATAAATACTTGATCTGCTTGCAGACATAGTTTGTTGCTCTTCTGAGATCTTGGTGTTCACACACACGGACGGACGTAAAGAGCTATATTGACTTGTCTGTTGATGCTGCACTTGAGAGAGTAGTTAAGTTCACACAGGCAAATATTTTGACAAATTTAGGACTTAAATATTTCAAGTGAACTAAGGATAAAACCCAATTATTTATTTATTTATTATACTATTTGTTAAACCCTGTGTGATTTGCCTGTGTGAACTTAGCTTGACTGGTATAAAAATGTCAGTTCTATCCGAATTTCTGCTGCGGATAAACAGACGAGTGGCGTCACCTAGAT
Organism: Lordiphosa stackelbergi; assembly: GCA_018904235.1. Classification (NCBI taxonomy): domain Eukaryota; kingdom Metazoa; phylum Arthropoda; class Insecta; order Diptera; family Drosophilidae; genus Lordiphosa; species Lordiphosa stackelbergi. The sequence continues at coordinate 17,511 of JAEIFU010003334.1, read as the reverse complement.
GTCGAATCTACAGGAACGTTAGATGGCGCTTTATTTTTTTTTTAAGTTTCACAAACCAACACCCCTTTACCAGCTGCTCGCTTGGCGCCACTGAGCAATTATACTCACCACACCTTGGTGAAGGTGAATAATTATTAATTAACAGGAATGGCGCCAAGTTTGAAAAAATTGTAAAATCCAACAGCTGGTCAGTTTACATTTTCATTCTCAGAATTACAAAAAGTTGCCAAAAAGTCAAAGTTTTATAAAAAACGATATTTTTGGTAAAAAATTTAATTATTCCTATCTATTCGAGTTGATTTCCAAATGGGCTTGGTTATGGGCGTAATGGTTGCTTACAAATTTAAATTACATTAAATTCACAGTGCTGAATATATAATTTAAAATTTTTTTTGCTTTCCACACGTAAAAACGTCTATAAGTAGATATAAATGTTTTTAATAATTATAATTGTTTTATAAAATAATATTACGAGTGTTTACTTACTTGTTCTCCAAAATGGACAAAGAAGTTCTGTCCCATTTCGCTAATGTTGTTTTTTTTTTAGTTGGTCGGTACAATTAAACAAGGTTTGGGGCTGCACACGGTAAAAAAACTACTGACTTTATAGGGTGTCTGATTATGTAAAAACCTTCATCACTTTCCATCTCTATCCTCGTCGTGGATTGCATATGTGTCCAAATTAAGACTATACCCTTATATATACCTCTATGTACCTTCGGATCAGAGTATAAAAATGTGAGTTGGGCAACTACCCAGTGGGACTTGACTGCATGCTAGAAGCATATCTGGCATAGAACATTTGGCTCTAAGAAGTAGTTGCGAAAGCCTGCAAACTTCCATTCGCTTTTGTACAGGGGCGGAACGCAGCAGGAACTGTTCTAATAGAAAGGACTTTTGCATGGGTTAGCCCAATTTGGAAAATGATTTTAAAAATATAGTAAAACACAAAGTCATCCTTTTTAGTGAATATTTCATAGTAATTAATAATATTTATTTATTTTAAAATTCAATATTGCGGCTACATACATTCTATAGTGTTCTCTTCGTATACAAAAAAAAAAAAAACACTCTTTTTAATGCTTTAAAATATGTCAAGAGCTCTTGGGAGTAGTCTCGAGGTAAGAGTCACAGCGTCGGGCAGTATTAGAAATATTATTATATGTTTATTTACTTACTTTAATAACGCATTACAAAATTGGTGCCCTGATATTCCTCCTGGATTAAAAAAATGCAAAGAGCAAAAAATTTAAATATAAAGACGTATTTAGTTCAGAGATGCAAACCGGTTCTGAACCGAACCGGTTTTGAACCGAACCGAACCGCTTTTTTCTCGCTCGTGAACCGGAATCGTAAACCGAACCGGGTGTGTTTTCCAAAAAATGCTGAACTTAACCAAAATCCGAAAAATCAAATGTTTCGGTTCGGTTCACTTCAGCTAGGTATTGAGTTACTAGCGAATAGTGATTAAAATCAGTAATTAGCTTTAAAAAGTACTTGGAAAATAGAGTGGTTGTAAAAAAAGCTAAGAACATCAACCTTATTAAATTTGCGGATCCAAAATTGCAATAAGCCAAGTCTTGATTGAATTATCCGTTGAGGGTCAACTTACTTAATACTTAAACATCAATTTTAAGATTGGCCTGAAATAGAAAATGAGTATGAATATTTGTATGGCTGGCCGGCATGCACGATTTAGGTTGAAATAAGGGAGGATGACATAGCTCAGTAGTTGTCAACTCTTTGGGAAAAAGAGCTCCGTCTATTTTTGAATTCGATTTCGTAGATTCCAGGAATCAATCCTGCTATCAGAAGAAGTGAAAAAGGTAGCTAAATCTCATTTAATGTTAATATACAATAAAATTCAAAACGTTAATGAAAATTTGACGGATATTCATTTAATTCCATAAAAAAGTAAAATGTCGATTGTTAGCGTTTACCTAAGATTATTAAATATTGGATTATTTATCAGGCAAGTCAACTTAAGCATAGCTCGAATAGTTTTAGCATTTCCACCCACACAAGTGTCATATGCTATATGCTAGGAGATATATTATTATTAAGTTTTAACTAAAACTCCATTATATTGAAGTTAATTTAAGTCCTTTAAGATCAATTTTATTCCCTGTTGTTTTGAAACCCACATGGTTTAAAACTAATCAAATGGAAATGTGAAATTTGAGTTTATTAAAAATTAAACGTTTATTATATAATAGGGTGTATTACTCATATCGAAGTCGATTTCCGTATGAACTTAAGGATTTCGAATTAAAATTACTTGATCAGGTCAAAAGAAAATTGTAATTATCGGGTGTGTTCCAGAAACCTCTAGAGATTTTCGAACGATTGATTTAATTTTGATGAAACTAATCTAGGAGGTCTTTATATGAGAAATGATAAGAATAAAGTCGGCTCAAGTTAAGGTCAGTAAAAACGGAAGTATTAAATCTACGTGGCCTTAAGCAGTCGGTTTCAAATTGCTGAACTTTTGTTATCTAATTTAGTAGCCGGGCATATTTGTAGGACTTCACATATAAAAGAATGCGGTTTATTTTGATCCACTTGGTTTTCATTAGTTGATTTCAAACCGGCAAAGTTTCTAAACAATATCAAGTGGTCAAAGATGTTTTCGTCACTTGATATGTAAAGTTTTAGGATTTCAAAACGAAATGAGAACGTTTGTACGGAAATTGCCCGTCGGATTTTGAACATACCCGATTAACTGAAAACCTTTGTTAATTAATAATCTGAATACTTGTATCAAAAATATATTTCTTTAATTAGTTAAATGAATAAAGAGCGAACCGAACCGAACCGAACCATAACCGCGGTTCAGTAAGCCCCAAAAAAAAAAAAAAAAACTACGTTTTTATTGCGTTCCCTTGCTTTTTTAATTGTTATCTAATGCTGATTCTCTACCCGTTCATTTCGCATTTTGGTTTCCAAAGCACAGGTGCTGCATGCGTGCCATTAGAAGGGACTTTTTGCATTCTATGAATTCTTCCCTCCCAAACCATTGTAAAAAAGGAACGTTCATCTGTTTTTATACAGATTGTATGCCGTTCATACTGGAAAAATTGGTAGTGCATTCCTCCATAAAGAACTGTGCATCTTTTGGGAACCACGTCCCGCCAAGTCCGACTGGGTATTTAAAATTACTTGTGGTGAGTTGTAGTGGTTGATAGGGTGTCTTTGAAAAGGGCTTGGTTGTCTTCCTTCGCACAGCTTTTCATAAGCACTTGCCACACAGTTAGAGGGAAACGGCAGGCGAGATCCTCTGGTTCCGTAGCTCATTCGGCCTTATTCGGGGTGGGTTGTTGCCATTCCATAACTGCATCCACAATAAACTTTAAAGATAGACCTCTACGGAATTTAGATAGGGAGCTAGACTCCACGAAAATCAAATCAAACGACTCAAATTGCATCAGTAACAAATTTACAAAAAAGGTGAATATCAGCATAAGGCGTATTAAGTTGGGGGCGAGGTCTAAGATGGTAAATGACACCTCGCGTTCTTACCCTACCCAACCATAATCTCCAGCGCTGCACTTTAGCGGAGATACCCTGTAAGAACCTTCCTACTTTAGTGCGGTTCATTTCAAACGTTATAAATTCGATGTTTATTCGTAAACTCAAAGAGGGGCCAAACTTAATTCATCGTTTGACAGTGGGGCATTACTTAATTCTAAGCATAATTCTACATTTTTCATGCATCAATTCGGGAATATCATCCCATCAGTTTCTTCTTTCACTAACGTTTGATATTGAAACTTTCAAGCACGTGCGTGTGGAAATTTAAACGAAAACAAAGTTCTACATCAGTACTAATTTTCATATCTTTCGTTTATTAAGTTGCTGTCACACGTGACGTGTGGGATTTCTAAATGTACAGTTTTGATTTACAAAATTCTAAACGCTGCGCGTTGAAAATCTACACGAAACGTGTGCAAATTTCTGTTGCCCGTATATAAAAAGATTGCGTTGAATTAGAACCCAGAATTACAAGTGCAAATATTGATTGTGCCTTTAGCAGATTCAAAACAAGTAATGTCTAGAGGCCTTGCTTCATTTGGCAAGCATGGAGTGAGACGTCTAAAAATATCATTCCAATCAGCAGTCCAAGGGGCTGGATTCCAAATTCACCAGAGTAAGTAAAAAAATATAAATTTGTAAAAAAAAAAATTCAAAAGGCTACACGAAAAATGTAGGATTTAACACTGCTTGACCGATTTTCAACCCATTACTTTTCGTATAGCTTTTTTGCACGCATGTTGAAATGGAAAACTGAACGCGACTTGTAGAAAAAGCTGCACGTGGCGTTCAGAATTCAGAAAGCCACATCGCGGCGTGTGGAGAAAAGCTTACACAAAATAGTGGGTTGAAACCCTGGTCGTGGTAAATCCTACATTTACGTGTAGCTTTGAATTTTTTTTCTCTGTGTAATAAATTTACTGTATGTATGTGTGTTTTCAGATTAATTAATTACATAATTAACTGCTGCAAATTATTTTTTATTGAACGCAAAGGGGAAAAATAGCTATCTAATTATTTTTATCTGCCATTTTGCTTAAATTAAATTTTTAAGTTCATGTTGGATAGTGTACACTCAAAAAAAAATAAACCAATCAGTCTCTAAAATTTTTAGAAATTCGCCCTAAAAGGGGTCATGACTCGTCTTATTTTTAAGAAAATGCCAAACAAGTGAGAAAGTCGGTCAAGCCCGACTATAACATACCGTACCTAAAGTGCCAGTATGCAATGCTGCTGCTGCGCTCATCACCAAGTTTTTCTCTCTCTCTCCTCCCTCTCTCTCTTTTTCTAAGAATGTGCAGCGTTGGTTGTGCATGGGTGGGAGGGGGGTGGAGGGGGTGATTCACTTATTTGCTCATAGCTTGAGAACCGCTCATCCGATCTTTATCTGGCTTCTTCAGCAATTTTCTAAAAAATAGAAAATTGTGTTCTAGATTTCAGGGCAATTTTTCTAAAAAACTTAGACAATTTTTGCTGTTAGGTCGATTTAAAATTCCCAAGCGGTTATGGCAGCGTTGGCATGAGGTGGAAGCAGCTGACAGTAAAGACTTAAAAAAAAGTTTTAGGGGGAGGTTGGGTAGAACCGACCACAACCAACCCGTGTGTGGTTGTGTTTTTAAATCCACCCCGCCCCAAACCCTTCGGTTTTTTGGCTTTGTACCATCCTCCCCCCATCACCACCACCACCACCACCTCCTCACACCAACCCACTTTTTTCTAAGCTATATATATATATAATTAATTTAGAAATAAGCGCATTAACAATTTTTTTCTACTTACTTTACTGGGACTTGAACTCGGGACCTCTCTCAAATACTGAACACTCGGACGACGCCTTAGCCCACTCGACTATTAGCCTTGAGCAAAACGTAGCGACATAACCATAGTTAATAATGTACACAGTTGGTCAAGTTGACATGACATTCGCTTAGCAAACGTGGAGGCCTGGAATCAAGTCCCAGTAGCAGCATACTTTTTCTTCTTATTTTTATATATTTTTTATGTTTGTTTTTTATATTTTTGAAAATGATAAAAGTGTATACTATGAATTTGTTTTGTGCAAAATGTATGTAACAGGGAGAAGGAATCATTTCCGACCCTATAAAGTATATATATTCTTGATCAGCATCAACAGCCGAGTCGATTTAGCCATGTCCGTCCGTCCGTCTGTCCGTCCGTCCGTCCGTCCGTCCGTCTGTCTGTCTGTATGAACAAACAATCTCAGAGATGGTAAGAGATAGAGGTTTGACATGTATGGGACAAATGCTTCTTTTATCTTGCACGCAGATCAAGTTTGTTTTCAAATTTTTGCCACGCCCCCTCCCGCCCCCGCAATGTGGAATAAACATCATGTCTTCCACAGTTTTGTAGATAGACGATTTGTACCTTCTAGAGATAGTTAGTAATTAGCAAAATGAATCGATTTGTTGAAAGAATGCTAAATATCGGATGAACGGTTCTCAAGTTATAAGCAAAAAAGTGAACCTGAAGCCCACCACCCCACCCACCTAAAAAAATGTTGCATACTTTTCGGATGGTCAGAGAAAGAGAGCGCGGGAAAGTTAAACAGTTTTTCATGAAGGTGATAGGTATACAAGTATATCAAATAGTCGGGCTTGAGCCGACTTTAACTTACGTCTTTTTTTTTTTTTTTTTGCAAAACCTTGAGTAAAAATCATACCTAAGAATTTGTGTGGCGTATTTGGAGCTTAAATACTCACAATTGCCACTCAATAAGAAGCAAAAGTCGTGGTCGAGTGGATAAGACATTAGAAAATGTCATGGACTGGGATCTAATCCCCGTAGGAACATTCTTTTTTCTCATTAAATGGTTCTTTTTTTAATGTTTTTTTTTTTTATTTGAGGTGTTTTTATTTTATAAAATCCTTTAATTGATTTCTACATGGTGTAACGCATGTCAAGACAAAACAAAAACTTGCTCAATACTACATCAGTGAAATATATCTACTATCTTCAGGCATTGCGAATGGACATTAGTGTGTGTAAGCAAATGCCATCACATAGACGGCTTCGTCAAACTACAAAAACAATGAGGAAGAAGCGTTCGTTTTTTTTTTTGTCTCCTCTCTTGTTCTCACTTCTCTCTTTTTTATATTTTTCTAAATTTCAGGGCGAATTTCTAGATTAATCTTTCTAAATTTTAGGGTGAATTTCTAAACCAATTTTTCTAAATTTAAGAAACCCGTTTTTCTTAAAATAAGGGCGTTTTACTCACTTTAATGGCTTTCGCCCTATTTTAAGAAATCGTGCTATGCATTTGTTTTCTTAATTCAAGGGCAAATCTGCCCTAAATTTAAGAAAGATTTTAGGAAAATATCTAGAAAAATTATCCTAAATTTAAGAAAAATAAAATAAGTTTCTAAATTTAAGAAATTAATTTCTAGAAAATCTTATTTTCGGGTTATGCTTTCTAAATTTAAGAAAAAAATGTCTATAAACAAGTAATTTTTCTACAATTAAGAAAAAAAATTATTTTATGGCGAATTTCTAAAATCTAGAAAATATATTTTTTTGAGTGTAGTTAATGTTGTTGTTGTTGGTATATGCTGCAAGGGCTTTATGGTGGTTAATTTAATGGTTTAGTTCATTCTTTATATGCAAACAATCGTATTACTCAATAGGTCTACCATAGTTTTTTTCTTCGCACCAACAACCACACACACTTTTGCTGCAACTATGTACCAACTACTAGTTGACCAAGGCTTTCGGCCTACAATTGATGCTCTTGTGCGGTTCTTTTTTTATAGTTTTTTGGCTATTATTTGGGACGAACAAAATTTCATCCACACTACATGAGCCGGGAATTGAGGAAGAACGCGATCAACTAAATCTGCGTGCTAGTGGAAGCACGCGGTAAGCGAAAGCTTTCGGAGAGGGAGTTCATATGGGCGTACTTTTCATGACTCGTGAAGGGGGTCGTCTGCTGGGGCTAAAGCCTCGTGAGTAATGATCCAACTCATAATCTTTCGCTGCCCCACACCAATACACAATGGAGGGAATTGGGTCTCTCTGTGGTTAACGTTGACAATTGGTGTGGGTGGAGGAGGCTATATAAAGATGCTGGAAGCACGTATGCAAGCCAGGCGCACTGAGAATTAAACAAAATAACAACCACCTTCAGATAAATGAAAAAAAAAAAAGGGGGGGGGGGGGGGGGGGGGGGGGGGGACAGTAGAGCATTTGGTCCCTTTTGTTGATCGGCTTCTGAGCAGGCGGATGTGCTCGCTGATTAGGTTGCAAGAACCCGGCCGCCGCTGTTGGGCGTAATGGTAGTGGACTTCCAAATTGTTTAAAATAATTTGTAGATTTGCACAGCCGACGCGGTAGTTTTTGAGCTTACTTTGGGTTTATAGCTTATGGCACAACGCGATGCACTACTTCTGTTGAGACTTATGATTATTTCGAATTTTCGTCCGATTTAAACCCCACACGTATAGCAAGGAAGCTATCCGATCGTGTAGTAGGTACTGTAGAATGAGACCGATCAGCAAAGAGGCTGAATGCGGCCGCGTGTGGGCTTAATAGGCCAAAATTCCATAGGACAAGCTTTTTCTCTTGAACTAAGTCGAAGTTGGTTGCGCTTTTAAGAACAGATTGATAGTTTTCTCTCTCTTTTAAGCTCTGTGCTGGAAGAGGTTGGCAATTCGACTGTTTATTTCTCGCATGCGACAATTTTGTCAACTATGCCATGGGACAAATAGATGAAATTTTAATTGGTTGATAGAACAAAAACCTCCATTGAAATGGAGTGTACTTGCTCACTATGCAATATGAATGAGCAGGAGGACATGCATCAGCCTTGTGGGCTGATGTCCAATACTGCGAAATTTTATTGGCGAGTACTTCAAAACTTGCACGTTTATCAAGAAGAGGTGCTTGTGGCCCTGAATGGGTGAATGGGATAAAAATAACCTGGCGAAATACACAGATATGGCTTGCATTATAGAAGAAATGTTATAAATGAAATTATTTAAATATTTTATAAAAAAGAAGAGAGTATAGGCTTGAATATGTAAATGTTTTTTTATGTTATACAATCGAAGATAGGCTGACATTAAATGTTTTACAAGCTATTTGTTGTATTAGATCTATGTACGAGCTTAATAAAAATTGAAAATAAACATCTATCTACGGCAAGAAGTCGGAAATTTAGTTTATCGCGAATTATTTCGAAACGGAAACTAAGATATGGCTTTGACATACCAACTGGGGATACTCACAAAAGGTCTCAATTTGTAGAACGGTATACATACATGAGAACTCTGCCCCTCACATTTTTGCAAATTTTTGGTCGCTTCATAAGTGTTAGGCGCTTCGTGTTGAAGCGTGTGAAATAATTGAAAATATTTTAATGAAAAAAAATTGTTCACTATTTCAAATTGTTTGTCTTTTCGCAGCAAAGATATTTAAATGACCCACCTCAATCTAAATGCATTGTTTACGTGAGACGTCGTTTTATGGCGCGTCTTATCTCTTTACCCTCCGCCACACCCATTCACCCACACTGACACACACGCATATCCCTGCTAAATGGCCATGAGAAATGTAAGCATATTCAAGTGATTAATGCTGGCCAATTTTGCCCCCATCGACTGGCTCCATGGGCACCTCTCTCCTTCGGGGAAGTCCTCCTGGACTACGTAATTAAACTTGATTAATTGTCTAGTCAGCATAAAGGTAAAAAATCGGCGGCATACCCATGATAACAAAACGGAAATGGAAATTAATTAATATAAACCAACAAAGAGAAAAAGAAATAATGGAAAAGTTTTCGTTGGCCAGGGACATTTCGAGAATATCATGAAACCATTTCCACCTCCCAATACTTTGCAGCTGTCCAATTAATTTCCGCTTTTGGTTCGGTAGCATTTTTTTGGGGTCTCAACAATTCCATAATCAGCAAAACAAATAAATAAACAACGGTTCAACTACTTATTTTTGCACCTTGTGTGCCAAAATAAGAGAAAAGGGTTTCATTCCGCCTTGGCACGCAAAACTTCTTCTGCCTGAAATCAGCGATGAGTAAATTTATTTAATTTGAATTTGGCTGTACAGTGCAATTCGGAAAAGGCAAAAAAAATGCGGTGGGGGTGGCCGATGGTATCAACTAATGATGGCTGTAAGTTGCAGCTGCATGCTATAAAGATCTCGAGTACATGAGAAAGAAAAGGGAACAGTAACAAATTTACTGGCGGATAAAAGGGTTTACTTTTGTGACCAAGCCCAAGCCTTGGTCTAAAAATCTATCAGTCTTGAAACTGAAAACTGCAGAAATGCCCATTTCATATTGACGACCATGAAAGCGCCACAGTCTCAAGAATGAAGTAGCATAACTGACATTTCTTGCATCAACATTTGCTGATATTTTTATACTCTGTACCGAAGGTACATAGAGTTTATTAACTTTGTGCAAAAGTATGTAACAGGAAGAAGGAATCATTTCCGATCCTATAAAGTATATATATTCTTGATCAGCATCAACAGCCGAGTCGATATAGCCATGTCCGTCTGTCTGTCCGTCCGTATGAACAAACAGATCTCAGAGATGGTAAGAGATATAGGTTTGACATGTATGGGACAAATGCTTCTTATACTTGCAGGCAGATCAAGTTTATTTTTAATTTTTGCCACGCCCCCTCCCGCCCCCGCAATTTTGAAAAAACCTCATATCTCCGACAGTTTTATAGATAGACAATTCGTACCTTCTAAAGATAGGTAGTCATTGGCAATATGTATCGATTTACCGAAGAAATGATAAAGATCGGATGAGCGGTTCTCAAGTTATGAGCAAAAAAAGTCAAAAACCGCCCCTCCCCAACAACCAACACCGCATTTTATTCAGCAAAGAGAGAGAGAGAGAGAATAGGAGCGCTGCATTTAGGTCAGGGTTCCCAAGAGAGAGCGCGAAAAACAACAAAGGTTGATGGAGAATCGGTAAGATTGGCAGTGGTGTGCTCGGGGTTATCGTTGGGAACTCGTTTAGGTATTTCGGGTTGTAGGGTGACTTTCACTTGTTTTATTAAAACAGGATGAGTGAAAAAGATATCGTATAGTAAAAAGGTTTCGGATGGGTCGTGATGAGTAGACAGCGGATTTTGCATATTTTGAACCGCTTGTCGTTTAATTTCTGATTGCACACATCTTATTTTTATTGAAAAATTATGTGTCCGCTAAAAACTATTTTGCATAAATTGCTATTTGCATATTAAAAATCAAAATATGCAAAAATATATTATATGAAACTCCATGTTTCAGATCACATATATGCAGGGTTACTAAAAGGTCAACAACAGAAGATGAGTGATAAAAAATACTTTTGATTTAAAAACGGCAAAAAGTTTGCCATAAAACTGTTTTGAAATACATTTTTCCATATGAAGTAACCGGTGCGTTGCTCAGGGTTCGGAAGTTATTTTAGCGAGTTATTTTAACCTATTTACCGTGACTGTCGACTTTTAATCGGATCTCCATGGTAACAAGACCGCTAATTACTTAAGAAACTGCTCTTCAAGTCCACAAATGGCCACACATAGTAACTTGCCATGAATTTGACAATACTGAACCGCGATAAATACCATGGAAGACCAATACTAAAGAATATAGTCAAGATTATAGGAATCGTTTTAAACCATTTTCCGTTACCGACAAATCATTAAATAGCGGAAAAATACCAAAGAGGATCAAAAATAGTAACAATTCCAAACAAATTGTACTCCCTATGAAAAATGCTAGGATCAATGCATAAGAGCCATTCGAAGCTAAGGGTTCTCCATGGTAATTAGACCGCTAATTACTCAAGAAACTGCTTTCCAATACCACAAATTATAATAACATAGTCATGATTATGACACTACTGAACCGCGATATACATACATGGAGGACCAATGCTAAAGAATATAGTCTCTTATTTACCTGTCTTTAATTACAACTTCGTGATAGTCTAAACAAATCATAAAATTTTGTATATATCCGGATTTTTTGGACCGATCTTGATCTTGACCCGTCAATTTACCCGTCCACATTATAAAAAAGTTTTAGAAATTTCGCGACTTTCGGACCGTTGGATCCAACCATTTACGCGTCTACAATCGCCATCAAATCTTAATGATTCCCAAACATCGTAAAATTTTGCAAATTTTGCAAAAAACCAAGCTTAAATAATAATTTTTGACTATACGGCTATACGGCTCCTATATATACTCGTTTACTATTGCCGTCTATTAAGTCTTCAAAATTATCTTTAATCATATGAAGAATTTGCAAATTTCGCGATTCTTTGAGCCGTTCCATCTACATCTCCTATTTACCCGTCTACATTGCCATCCATCAAATCTTCATAATAATCATAGGTCATACGAAAAATTGGCCAATTTTTGGATTATTCAATCTACGCCTCGCTTTCATAAGTACTCAAATGAAAATTTGACAAATTTCGCGGTTCTCAGTCTACACCTCTTTTATACGCGTCTTCAATTTCTATCTATCCAATCTTCACGATTATCTTCGGTCCGTTGATTTTCTTGGCCACGCGTCTTTATGATACTTATGAAACTCAAATGTTAATTTTTGATATTTCGCTATTTTTTTGACCATTTGTTCCTTTACAGTATTTACTCGTTTACTATTGCCGTCTATTAAATGTTCATAATAATCTAAGCTCTTATGAAAAATGTAAAAATTTTCCCATATATTAGAACGCTCACTATACCTATCATTTGTCAACGCCTGCGGTTTTTTAAATACTCATATGAAATTTTGCCGAATTTTGCGGTGTTGGACTATTAAATGCTTATAAGAAAATGTTCAACTTTCGCGATTTTTTGATCGTTCGGTCTTCAATTTCTATTTAAGCGTCTATATTGGCCATGTTTCTAATATTTATAATAATTATTAATTTATATACATTTTACATAATTTGCATATTTTTTACATATTTTGCATATTTTTTGCATATTTCGCATATTTTGCATATGCAAAATAAAAAAATTTGCATATATTGGATATGCAGTTTTCAATGGAAAGTGGGTTATTTAATTAGTATAAATCCAAATTTTCACCTCAATCTGCCTTTATTTAAAATGTTTCATAAAATCCGCTGTCTAGTGATGAGCGTAGTTTGTTAAGCAAGGCTGTAGATAAATAGGATAAAAGTTTCTAGTAACGCGTTGTGGGACTGCAAGACTTATAGAATTAATAATTAATATTATTATATTACCTAAAACCTCTGGGATATCATTTTTGAAAAGGTTAAATAAAAGACTACCTTGGGGAACCGCAGATAGCACATTAATAGAGCTGGATAGTACGGATTTGAAACGGACTCGTTGAGATCGATCACTTGAGGAGGATTGGTGGAATTCCGAGCAGACACAATTTATGTACTAAGAGCTTGTGATTGACTGAGTCAAAAGCCTTGCTGAAATCAGTATAAACTACATCAGTTTGCCGCTTATTGACAAATCCATTGTTTATTAGTATTAAATTGACTATTAAATTCAAGTAAATTTGTACAAATAGAGCGATTCTTAATGAAACCATGTTGAGATATAGATATAACCGAACGACAATAATGTTGTAGTTGAGGAGTCAGGATCTTTTCAAGAAGCTTAGGAATGTCCGATAGTTTCGATACACACCTATAGTACGAAATGATTGACTTTGGTCCCTTTTTACGGATAGGAATACTGTAGGATTCCTTGCAAAGACTGGGGAAATATCACTGTTAAAGAGATAAGTTAAATAGTTTATAAAGCGGCACAGCTGGGAACTTTGTCAGGGCCTGAAAGAGGACTTGATTGATCGTAAGCTGGATAAAACGCTATCTGCATCTAAAGGGTGATTTTATAAGAGCTATAGGAAAGTTTTTCAAAAAAAAAATAACATAAAATTCAGAAAAATGCATGAAATCTTTATTTGAATCGATAGTATGGTCCCTATAATTTAATGTTTGAAGATTATTTCATGCAAATGTTGACCGTGACTGCGCCTCAAATGGTCCATCCGCTTAGTCCAATTTTGGCATACTCTTTCCAACATTTCGGCCAGTATCTCACGAATAAGTGCTTCACTGTTGTCCTCCAATGCGTCAATTGAAGCGGGATTGTCTGTATAGACACGAGCTTTAACATAGTCCCACAAAAAATAGTCTAAAGGCGTAAAATCGCACGATCTAGGCGGCCAATTGACCGGTTCCGAACGTGGAATAAAAAATAAATACTAAATACCTTATTTTTGGACCCCCACTTTGAAGGCTCATAACTTTTTGAACAGCTCTCGCATAGAAGCAGTTCAATTTTTATTGTTTACTTTAATCTGTTTGTCACATAATAAAACGAGAAAGGCAAAGCTAACTTCGTCTGTACCGAAGTTTAGATACACTTGAAATAGCTTGTCTCAACGGTTAGCGACTTCGACCAAACTTCGCAGATCAGCTTAAAAACATTACATATTACCCATGACCGTGTTTGAGAGCAGTAATATTGAGAAGAAAACAGTTTTTCTTACTAAAACCCATTTTCCGAACGAACATTTGTATGGCAGCTGCAAGAAGTAGTCATCCGATCCGGTCGGTTCCGACATATTAGCAGCGTGCAGTAAAAAGAAGACTCTGTGCAAAGTTTCAGCTCGATAGCTCCAAAACTGAGGGACTAGTTCGCGTAGAAACAGACAGACGGACAGACGGACGGACAAAGCTTAATCGACTCAGCTCGTCATGCTGATCAAGAATATATATACTTTATGTGGTCGGAGATGATTCCTTCTATGCGTTGCAAACTTCTGGGCAAAATTATAATACACTTTTCAAGTGTATAAAAAACAGAATTGGATAAACTCTTTGCGTTTTTAAATAAGATTTTTTTTTAATAAAGGTCAAAAAAAACAGCCTTGACATGGAGAATATTCCCTCAAATAACCTAAAAACTTATGTGTAAAACATATGTCAATGTGGGAATCTAAATCATCAGCATCGAAAGTGTTGATATTTGTCTAGCTAAGAACTGAAACTTAAAGACGAACAAAAATGTTGGTCATAATTAAAATAATCAAAACTTATTAAAATTCTCTTGTAAGAATGTGTTGTGTTGGTATATTTCAATGAGAAATTACATAAATGTCAAGTTAGATACATCTTATTCCTCTGGTGTGACATAACCACGCATTTGTTTTTGAACTGGTTGTTCAGGAGATTTCGCCAACTCTTGGCGTCTTTTGGCTGCCCGCGTTACCCGAGATGTCAAGGGCGGTGGCAATCCTTGTACTTGACTCTGTAGCGGCGGTATCATGGGCCTTTGATGGTTGGGCGCATCGATACGCTGAGGTGCCCCATTTTTAGGCTCAACAAACTCCACCTTCATTGGAAGATTCGCACCTGGGAATTGGTAAGCATTTAAAGCACTTTTGGCAGACTCAGCAGACCTGCGATGCTCGAATCGTACAAACGCCACACCAGTGTACCTGTTGGGCCGAAGTTGCACATCCAAAATTGTCCCAAAGCGTGCGAAGAGTGCACGCAACCTTTCCTCATTCATATCAGGAGGCATATTGGTAATACAAAGCTTGGAGTATTTTAAATCTTCAGTCTGGGGATGGGCAAATGCTACCTTTAGTTGTTTTCCACGTACTTCGTATCCTTGTAAGGTGCTCACCGATATGGCCGCCGCACGCGGCTCCACAAAGTCAACAAAACCAAAGCATTGGCTTTGGCCATTGAGCTTATTACGCACGATCTTCGTAGTCTTTATGGGACCCACATCGGCAAAAATGTCGTGGAGCTCTCCTTCAAGCATATCCGGAGGCAAGTAGTTAACCATTAAATTCGTTCTGTAACGAATAACTGAATAGTCCGTGCCCGCCTGCTTTCCAACGAATTTTTCTCGCCAGTCTCCCAGACGATTGGGGCTGCTACTAGTCTCTTCAGGTGCAGCTGTAGCTGTAGCATTGACGTCAGGCTGCTTAGGATTGCTGCCATAATTCAAGGCCATGGCTCCGGCCTGATACCCGAGTGGAATTTTGCTTGGAGGCACCGAGCAAGTTGGTTTAATGTTCTCCATGATCCCTGTGAAAAAATCATAATTAAAACCAAAATACGATTTAATACATTTTCATTTAACGCGTTTTACTACACTGACCCAGAATGACCCAGCAGAACACACAAACACACAACTATTAGGTAATTAAAGTTTTAAACAAATTGCCAACAAGAATTGGAGCAAGAAGGTTAAAAAAAGTTACCATATCCGAATCGAATTGCGTGCTCCGCTATGAATTCATTTCCACTTCCACTCACCTTTTAAATGATGTTAATCCGTAATAATTCTTGTATTTATTCACCTTAAATTCGGGTGTTTGGCAGACGTAGACTGACAGCAAGCAAAGGGAAGTAAGGATGATACTTCTGAAGCTCGATATCGATAGATGCCATATCGATTTCAGTTTCAGTGTTGTCAATTTCCTATTTTCCCACTAAATCTAGCTAGAAAGGTCGAAATGCCGAAAACTATTTAGTTTTGCCGGATCCTTCATTTCTAAGCTATTTTTAGGATGAAGAATTTTTATTATTTCTCTGTGTGGGCGGGAGGTTTTGAGTTCCAAAACCCCGCCACGGACACATGTAATAATAAAAGATTTTTTCTTTCTTTAGAAATTAGCTTTTACACATACGGTCACCTTCACCAGCTATTGGCGCCAATTTCGACCTTTCTAGCCAAAATTTAGTGGGATAATAGGAAATTGACAACACTGAAACTAAAATCGATATGGCATCTATCGATATCGAGCTTAAGAAGTATCATCCTTACCTCCCTTCGCTTGCTGTCAGTCTACGTCTGCCAAACACCCGAATTTAAGGTGAATAAATACAAGAATTATTACGGATTAACATCATTTAAAAGGTGAGTGGAAGTATGAATTTTAGCGATCACAAATCGATACGGATATGGTAACTTTTTTTTAACCTTCTTGCTCCAATTCTTGTTGGCAATTTGTTTAAAACTTTAATTACCTAATAGTTGTGTGTTTGTGTGTTCTGCTGGGTCATTCTGGGTCAGTGTAGTAAAACGCGTTAAATGAAAATGTATTTAATCGTATTTTGGTTTTAATTATGATTTTTTCACAGGGATCATGGAGAACATTAAACCAACTTGCTCAGTGCCTCCAAGCAAAATTCCACTCGGGTATCAGGCCGGAGCCATGACCTTGAATTATGGCAGCAATCCTAAGCAGCCTGACGTCAATGCTACAGCTACAGCTGCACCTGAAGGGACTAGTAGCAGCCCCAATCGTCTGGGAGACTGGCGAGAAAAAATCGTTGGAAAGCAGGCGGGCACGGACTATTCAGTTATTCGTTACAGAACGAATTTAATGGTTAACTACTTGCCTCCGGATATGCTTGAAGGTAGAGCTGCACGACATTTTTGCCGATGTGGGTCCCATAAAGACTACGAAGATCGTGCGTAATAAGCTCAATGGCCAAAGCCAATGCTTTGGTTTTGTTGACTTTGTGGAGCCGCGTGCGGCGGCCATATCGGTGAGCACCTTACAAGGATACGAAGTACGTGGAAAACAACTGAAGGTCGCATTTGCCCATCCCCAGACTGAAGATTTAAAATACTCCAAGCTTTGTATTACCAATATGCCTCCTGATATGAATGAGGAAAGGTTGCGTGCACTTTTCGGTAGCTTTGGGACAATTTTGGATGTGCAACTTCGGCCCAACAGGTACACTGGTGTGGCGTTTGTACGATTCGAGCATCGCAGGTCTGCTGAGTCTGCCAAAAGTGCTTTAAATGCTTACCAATTCCCAGGGGTGAATCTTCCAATGAAGGTGGAGTTTGTTGAGCCTAAAATGGGGCACCTCAGCGTATCGATGCGCCCAACCATCAAAGGCCCATGCCATAACGCCGCTACAGAGTCAAGTACAAGGATTTGCTACCGCCCTTGACATCTCGGGTAACCCGGGCA
>JAEIFU010003333.1:0-29959 GCA_018904235.1 Lordiphosa stackelbergi | reverse complement strand
AAAAATTGGTTTGTTTTAGTTAATTTAGTTACTTAAATTAAAACTTACTTGCTGGTAGTTACTACAAAGCTTAGCTTGTTGTATATATTTAGATTAATTTTTAATTTACACTTTACTTAATTAAAGAAAACTAAAAAGGAACGTGTCAACGCCACAACGCCACCAAAACGAATGAACTGACTTTGACAGTGAAAACAAATTCAAAGAGCGCCTATCAGCTGATAAACGAAAAGCTCTCTCTTATACTCGTTAATACTTATACATGTATATAATCTGCTTTTGAATAAATCTGCAGTGATAAATTAATCAGCTTAACTGTAGTTAAACAGCGATGTCACAGAAATCTCTTCCAACCAAATTTCAACCCAAAACCAATTCTCGGTGTCAAGCCTGCAGTTTTAATATTAAAATTTGCGTTTTTAATAAGAACCTACCAACAATTAAACCAACCAAATAAAGCGCCCTCTACTTATGGAGTCGCCATCTGTCTACCAACATGGGTACCAGCAAGCGCTAAGGGTTGCCAAGTTACATTTTATTATTGGCGAAAAAATGTTTTAAATTTTGCATTTTATTTTTGGAGAATCTGACTTAAATTCTAATTATAATTTAAAAATGCATCATAAACAATCCAAAAATTTAATTTAAACATCAAAATAACTCATAACTAGAAGATGGTAAATTTTTTTTGTGAGAAAGGGCAAACATGTTTATAGATTTTTGTTTTAACTTTTACAAAACCCCTTAAAAAAAATTTTTAGGGCCCCGCACACAATAATGTAAAAATAATGGGGGGAAATTTAGGGGAGGTTTAGGATTTCAAAAAAAAAAATGTAGGTGGATAGTGTCAAAGAACTTAATAAACATTTAATTAAGCCGTAAGTTCCGCTTTTTAAAAAAAAAAACCATGCTTGTTTAGTTCTGCTCGCTGTTGTATTTTATAACGGCGGCAGTTCCAAAGCAATCTTATGAAGAGAAATTGCATTAAGCACACTTTTCAGGGCTAAAAATTATTTCAATAGAATTGTGACGAATAAAACTTAAAAAATGCGATCTACAATTTTATTAAATAATGTTTAGATATGTGCATTCCATGACTTCGACCGGGACAAACGTATGCATTTAAATTTAAAAAAAAAGGTAAAATAAAAATTTTATTTTCACCAAAGGCTTAACTTATATTCAATAGTCCTACAATTGGTGCAATGATTAATTTTGGGCAAATTTTTGTTTTCAAGATAATGGCAAAAAAACATTACATTTGCACGGGACGAAAACAGAAGTGGTTTTTGGGGGCAACCATTCAAAAGTCGATTTCAGCGAGTCCGTAGGCAAAGTTTTAATGTGGTTAATTTTACAATGTTGTTTTTTTACATTGTTGTTTACAGTGTTGTTTATAGTCGTTTTAAAATTTAAGCTCAAGCATCTTCGCACGGGACTGTATTTTTCCATCGATATATTTATTTCGATTTTGATATAAAACTTGAAACTTAAAGTTAATTGTATTTACATAGTTTCTCATGGTTTCTTATGCATTTTTGTATACCATCAGAAAGATTTTAATGTCAAAATGGAAAAAAAGCGTTAGCACAGCCGGTAAACCGAATATCTCCCAATGGGTTATGAGTAAAATGAATGATTGGCTGTTTCGCTATGAAAATACGATAAAATATATAGGCCTGTTCCCGTTTCCGAATTTGATTGATCGGAATTGGTAAGAGCTGTGATTTCTTAGAGACAACTGAAGAATTGGAGCCAATCTTTTTGTCATCAAGAGGGTCGAATAAAGGTAAATGGGGTTTTAAAGTTAAAAGTTTTATCGGAATCGAAAACGTAAACAGACCTAATAGAGATTTTAACCACTTTTAATTTTTTTGGTCCAGGTGGACCGTTTAGCACTCGCATATTTGCTTTAATTTTCCTCCACTTTTAAATTTTCGTAATCGAGGAGATACCATCTTGCTAGCGAGAATAAAATGTATAAGCTAAAAGCTCAAATCAGTACATGTGTGCGCACCTTCAAAATTGCAGATGTGCTGAATCAAATTCTGTTCTCAGTAAAGCTTTCGGCTTTGCGTTCAGTTCACCTTTCAGCTGTATGTGTGGGCGCCCCTAAAAGAATAAAATGAATTCTCTGGAAGTTCTGGGACAACGACGGATTATTCGAGCGTTCTGCAAACCAACCGGGGCCAAAATCTCTACAGATTTCTGTGACACCCCCGAGTATGGAAACAGATCGACAACTTCTTTTAGATACCTAATTTAAAGTTTCAAGATATGAATTAACTCTTAAGCTTTGGACTACTTAAACAGTATAAGAACAGCTCTGACCCCCTTAATTGAGCGCTGCACAGTGGCCGGAATGTCCAAAATTTTGGCATAAACTAGACCAACCCAGTTGGAGGACTGTAACTAGGAACAATTAATAGTAGTGACATAAATAAGAAACGAGCAAAATTTTGGACCGGTCCGACCACGCCCACTATGTGACGAACG
The DNA here is from genome assembly GCA_018904235.1 of Lordiphosa stackelbergi. NCBI lineage: Eukaryota > Metazoa > Arthropoda > Insecta > Diptera > Drosophilidae > Lordiphosa > Lordiphosa stackelbergi. The sequence goes on along the minus strand of JAEIFU010003333.1, from coordinate 27,463 downwards.
CGAACAAATTGGCCTACGGCTCAGAAGCAGCTCTGTCTAAGCTTGGCGGCTGTGCTCAGGGCCTGGGCGTGGGTTTTTGCTTCTGGAACAACGCAAGCTTCACATAACTAAAGATTGACAGAGCTAAAGGTAACGACTTAGAGGGAATAACCACATTCAGGAAGCAAGTGTACTAATGCGAAGGACGAGGTCTTGTGTCCTTCTCTCTTTACCCACCCTACCTGTAAAAGCCAGTATTTGGAAGCTTTTACCCTTTTTTACGGTTGAAGCGGCGATCAGATCATTGGTGCCCCAAGGAGAAAACAATTAGTTCATATTCAATTTAAATTTACTTCATGTAATATTCAAAATAGTTAGTAGTACTAGTAATGCAATTCATTTCAGGCGCTCAATGCGGCCACTAGGCAGTAATTTAATTTTACAATTCTATGCTTACAACAACCAAAAGATAAACAGCAACGCTTAGGTGCATTTAGCTGTGGCGAATGGCCTGATCAAAATATAAACGGATAGCGATCCAAAAAGGTAGAGATTTTACTGATTGCCCGTTATCAACGCATTAAACAATATCACCATCCAGTCGGTGTTTACGAATTTGAAGACAAGGGAGAAAGAGTCGGTACCAAAACAACAATATCAAATACACACATATGACTTGGTTCTAATTTTAGAACTTCTTACAATTTTGTCACGGCTATGCCGTACTTACGCTTGAGTCCACCGATGTCAGCAGGCCTGATGACGTAGGCGATCGCAGCTAAATAGAACTGTTGTGGGAATGATGAAAGGCATGATATGTAGGTATTAGATATCGTCTTGGCTAATCTCCCAAACCATTATACCCTAGTCGAAGGCAAAGGCAAAAATTAGTTAACGTTGATAAAGGGCATTACACTGTATAGAAAATGTTCAACTTTAATTAACTACTTAGCCTAGCCATTAGGAAGAAATGGCACAATGATAATAATAGCCGATGGAGTTCTCGGCAGGCCCAATGAGGGCGTTTAAGGCCGCGATAGATGTCCGAGCAGTATAGTTGCGTTACAGATGGGGGTGTCAGCGCTGCGGCGGCTGCGAGATGAACCAACAGAGGTCACAGAAACCCACTATGGTTATGTAAGTGCTGCCGCTGAAGACGTCTGCCAAAACTTGGGGGGAACAAAAACTGTCGCGAATGCCAGTTAAAGGCTAAACAAAGGCTATTCTGCTGCCAGTAGCTTTGAGGATCCGTAGGTGGCTCAGCACACTTATCGGGACCCGTAGAAGGCTCTGGAGAAAAATTTTGGGGTTAACATTAAATCTCACTTATACATATGTATACACGTACCACTGGCCGTAGCAAAGCACTTGTTGACTATGTCACTTGCTGCTGCACTTATTAATTATTAAATTGCAGGGGTGGTTAAACACTTTAAGATTTTATTGATCTCCAGAGATGAAGCCACGAGGGGCCTATATGAATTCATGCCAAAAACGTGGTTTGTCGAGAAAAAAAATTTTTTTAAAAAAAGGGGGGGGCCCCCCAAAAAAAAAAAAAAAAAAAACCAAAAAAAAAAAATATAAACACAAAAAAAAGGGGTCAAAGGCGATTCGCCCTATTTTTAAGAAAATACTTTTCTAAACAATAGAAAATGTGTTCTAGATTTCAGGGCAATTTTTTTAAAAATCCTTAAACAATTTTAGCTGTTAGGTTGGGAGGAAGCAGCTGACAGTAAAGACTTAAAAAAAGTTTAAGGGGGAGGAAGGTAGGGTAGAACCGACCACAGACCAATCCGTGTGTGGTTGTGTTTATAAATCCACCCCGCCCCAACCCTTCGGTTTTTTGGCTCTGTACCACCAGATCCCCACCTGACCCACCCCAGATCCTCACCAGATCCCCACCAGATATCCATCAGATCCCCACCAGATCACCACCTGATCCGCACTAGATCCCCACCAGATCCACACCAGATTAGCACCAAATCCCCGCCAGATCCCCAACAAATCTTCACCTGATTCCCACCACTTCCCTCCACTTCCACCTCACACTATCCCACTCCACACACAACCCACCTGCTTCTACTGTAAAGATAAAAGCTGCTGATTTTGCAAATACAAAAAGAGAATTCAAAGAGAGAATTCAAAGACATCCCCCAAAAAAATCTGTCGCAAAGACAAAATTTTTCAAGATTTACTCCCCCAGTCTGACGTCCGTAAAAGAGCTTCGCTCTAAAAACGTCATATCTCCCACAATTATCTAGAGATAATTAAGACCGTAAGGACGGTGTTTTAGATTTAATCAAATTAACATAACAAAAATGTTTTAATAAACAAAAGTTTACAAAAAACAATTAAGAGCGTTGCAGTCGAGTGGCTCGACTCCGATATACCCTGTACAATTGAAACAAACATTCAAACACAACCGCACACACACCCACATGCTCGCGCACGCACTGACTCTGAAATAAGCACAGCTTTTCCCCCTCCCTTTCACAAGCAAAATTGTTTCGTGCATAACTTTGGTGTTTTTGCTCGGATCTTATTGCGCTTTTCAAAATTGATAGATAGAAGTCCTAAGGTAATAGATTAAGAAAAAATAGAGGGAAGCTAACTTCGGCTGTACCGAAGTTTATATACCCTTGGAGCTTGATATATTCTGCCAGTTTGATATATACGATATACTATATATTCACCAAAAAGTTTTTCTCACTAGAACTACATTTTGGACCGATCGTTCCTATGGCAGCTATATGCTATAGTCATCCGATTTGAATCAAACTTGATCTGTACAAAGATTGGGAGCGATAGCATTGAAAACAAAAAAGTTTTTTTTACTTAGACTTTTTTTCAGATCTATCTTTTGTATGGCAGCTATACTATATAGTTGTCCGATTAAAAGGGTGGAAAAAGTCTAATTACCCGGTATACACTACCTGAGTCGGACGTTTTAAGGTGTCTTATACAAGCGATAAATTATTGTTGCTCGGCTGCTACGCACTGAATTTCCCAGGTTGTTGTGCTTAAGAACTGTGCTACCTCCCTTTCACAGCCCCCTTGCCCTTAACCAAACTTTTTCGAATGTCGATTGACCAAAGCTTTTTCCACCCATTTGGAAGGAATCTTTTATCATCCCGCTGCACAAAAAGGGCAACAAGTCGAACATTGAGAACTATCGTGGCATTGCAAAACTCAGTGCTATCCCAAAACTTTTGAAAAACTGATCACTGAACAACTGCAGCATGAATGCCGTTCACTCATCTCGCCTTGTCAACACGGATTCATTAAAAGCCGATCTACTACGACAAATCTTCTGGAGTTCACTAATGCAATTAGTCGCGGCTTTCTTAATCAATTAAAGCTTTTGATTCGGTCAATCATAGACTTCTTATTCATAAGTTGTCTAGCTTGGGGTTTCCCCCGATTTTATTGATGTGGTTATCTTCCTATCTTTCAAACAGAAAACAACGAGTCATTTTTAATGATTTAACTTCTGAGATAGTAAGTGTTACTTCTGGTGTACCGCAAGGTAGTCACTTAGGACCATTACTTTTTGGTTTGTTTATTAATGATCTTCCTCAGGTTGTTAAGTCATCTCAAGTCTTAATGTTTGCGGATGATGTTAAGCTGTCTTTGACGCTTTCTTCTCCCGATTCGTATAAATGTCTACAACTTGACCTAAATTATCTTCAATCTTGGTGCAACGTTAATATGCTCTATCTTAATCACGATAAATGCAAGTTCATGTCGTTTTACCGCACTAAACCTGCTTTGAATACATACGCTATTGATCAAAGAGCTCTGGACCGTATTACTTCAGTTCAGGATCTGGGGTATTATTTGATCACAAGTTTTGCTTTAATGACCACATCTGTGTCATATCCAACAAAGGTAAGAGTTTGCTGGGTTTCATTAAGCGTTGGTCTAAGGAGTTTGAAGATCCATATATAACCAGGCTTCTCTTCGTGTCTCTCGTTCGACCATCGCTAGAGTATTGCTCAAGCATCTGGTCCCCTCAGTATAGCTTCTATCAAGATGTACTAGAGTCGGGTTAAAAACAGTTTCTTTTCTTTGCACTCAGGTCTTAAAGTGGGATGCTGGTCGCCGTTTGCCTCCCTATATAGATAGGCTACGACTTCTGAACTTGACCACTCTAAAAGACCGCAGGACTAGTCAAGGTGTAATTTTTCTGCATAAGCTAATTGTTCGTCTCTCCTCCTAAATCTTATGAAGTGGAACGTACCCCTGCAGAGCAACTCGCCGTTTTCGTCCGTTGTCTTTGGAAGTGTGCAGATCAAATTACGCTCGTCATGATCCTCTCCGAGTTCTGTGCGATAACTATAACGACCTTTACCACATATTGTCTTTTCAATGCTCCCATTACATCAACTCACGCAATCTTTTAGCTTTTTGTCTGCACCAAATTTGTAAATCTACTTTGCCGGCCAATCGATGTGAGCAGGGGCATATCGTAAAAAAGTTCTCCTTAATTGGTCGGTGCAGTAGATAATTAGCATTATTTACTTTTTCATACACATGTTATAACGTTTACAAATAAGCAGTCAATTGCTTGTCTTCAAATAAACAAATAAACAAATAAAACTACTTTTTCAACCGAGCGGACCTATGATATTAGTATTTAAAAATTAATTTTTTTAAAGGGGGGAAAAGAAGAAAACAAGGAAGAGGAGGACGGACAGACGGACATGGCTATATCAACTGAGCTGGTCATGCTACAAGAATATATATGCTTTATGTGGTCGGAGATGTTTCCTTCTGTGCGTTACAAACATCTGGATAATTTTTAATTGCTAGATCGACGCGTTCATACAGACAGACATTTGCACAATTTAATGATCCCCTTTTACCCAATTTCAATGGGAAAAAGAATTGGAAAACGTTTTTCAATTTTCAATTTTGGATTATACTTCGGTATTATTTTGTGCTTATTAGAAGTCCGTTCGATTGATCTTGAAATGGTCCAGAACAAAAATTCAACGGCCTTCCATCCTTCCATCTGTCATCTACTAGACTGGCTGCAAACCGGTACCGAACGGAATTCCGGTAACCCTGTTCGGCTCGGGTTTTTGAGTTTATCGAACCGGACCCAGAACAGAACCTTCTAAATTGTTACATTGTTTTAACAGCTTCGTAAACTGGACGCTATCTTCTCAACATATATATGTGTTTTTGTTTTTTATCGCCGAAAAATTGTCTCAACGAACTAAAAATTTATGAACCAGAACCAAACCTTAGATATCCAACTGTTTCGGACGCCCGGACCGAATCTACTTCAGAATTTTAGAGGATTTAAGCTTTGGGGAAACTGATAAACTTTACCTCTGAAGACCGCCAAAACTTTCTCTGCAATTAACAAAATAACGAAAAATCGTCTTTGGAAGAAAATTAAAAATCTACAAATCCAATAGTATTCAAATATATTAAAAAAATCTGGCCAATTTGTATCCTTGTAAATGTGTAAATGTACATAAATGTGGCCTAGCTTTTAGTTTAATATTAGTTCATATAAGATACAAATAATTTTCTTCTCCTGTAACCTATATTTCCACATCTTGTAACTCCAATTGCTCCTCAAGATCCTTGGCCACGCGTCCATTGTGTTTGAAGGCACGCAATCGGTTGACATATACCTCGGGTATATTATTTTCAATCGCACCCTTGACCAGGCATTGCAAATAAGTTTTGGAGGGTTGCCTCGACTCGGGCACTTCTTCGATGGGAATTATGAACAAATTTGTTTTCGGCTGTTGGGTTAGCATATAGGCACGAGCGGGCAGTTCCGAGTTATTGCCCTGCAGATATACGGTGACAGAGAGGGGTGCATAAAGACCCAAATGAACACCCTCCTGGCTGAGAAGGAAATACAATAATTAGTTTTTTTTTTACTTTTAAACCATTTTAATATACTTACTTATCAATATCCGCCAAATTGCTTAAATCAATCTCCCACACAACGCCCCAAGTATTATAATTTGGAGTGGGCACAATGGTGGCAACCGCTCCCTTCCACCGCTGACCCACTTGGTCGAAATCCAAACGATAGTTTTCGAGAAGAGCTGATCCAATTCTTCGGGCAGTCGGATTTTGTATGTGGATGCGTTTGGCCAGCATATTACTGCCAAATCCAAAATAATAAAACTTATTGCCATGGACTTCGGGCAGCTCGGAGCTGCGATTCCAGGGTTGTTGAGTGGTAACACTGCTTCCCGATTCACAGTTACAATTGGTAACTGCCATCAGGAAGCACAACAAACTGATAAGGCGACAATAAGTCATTGATAATATTTTACTTATTATTATTCAGATTTTTTTATGTTGACAACTTTGCTGTTTGCTGGTCCAACGGCTACTGCGCATCTTGTGCAAAGCAATTTCTTCAAGCCAGTTGCTGAGATGTGGAATTGCCAGCAGTGGTCAAAGGTGGGTATACGCGCTATCACATAAGGTTAAAAAAATTAAAAAATAGTTAATTCGTATTAAAATTTGCTAAAATATTAAATATATTTGAAAAGGCACAAAATGCCAAGAGAAAAATCCAATTTCTTTTTTCAATAGTTTTTAAATTTGCTGATCTATGAAACTCTGAAAAATTCGGAAAAATATCAGACATCCCTTATCATAAAAAGCAGAGAATAAAACCGAAACGAATAACGAATAACCACGGAACAAAACAAACGTTATGACACGAGGCGACACAATAATTATTCCTCAAAGAAAATTAAATTTATTCCAATTAAACGACTTTATATATTACCAAACAAGTCAAAAGTGTGTGTTAATGTGCGGTGTGAAAGACTGAGAAATCATTTTGCAATGTTCTTATCAAAATACAAAAATTAAAACTGGACAAGAGCGCCAAAACACAGAACATACATTGACCAACACCAACACACAAGCTTATCTCCCATTGGCTATACACGGATATAAAACACTCAAAACTTTTTCACTGAAAACATCAGCACCGACGATTACTATGGCTCCGCCAACAAAACTTCAGCGGGAAAAAACTGCTCCTGATTTGGCGTCTGGATGGAGCTCTGAAACTAAGACTTCAGAAGATCTACCCCCTTTGATGCTTCAGCTCATCGACCAAAAGTTTGATGATATGGCCAAAGTTATCACTGAGAACGTTAAACAGTCTGAGCAGCGGGTTCTGCAGGCTTTGCAGGAGAAACGGGGTGTAATGTCAGCTGAGTTTCAGCAAAGATTTATTGATATTATAGATGACCTTGAGCTAGCACAACCAAACATTTGGATAGATGACGTGTTAAAAAAAAAAAAATTTTTTTGGGGGGGAGAAATTGGAGAAAAATTTGTGCTTCTCGCTGGCCTGTACGAGGAAACATATATTGAAATTCAGCTATACGTTTTCTAAATTAGCTATACAACTGAGAGCAAAAGTTTATAGATATTATAGATGACACATGTGACGCAAAGAACGATTTTTCTTGGGAGCTGACATTGGATCCCACAAAAAAAGTTTGTATGAGATGCGGTATCTATATATGAAGTGTCTTTGGTTTCAGCTACTTACTCAACGTGTCCAACAATTTGAGGAGGTGACTGGGAGAGTTAAGGAGCTTGAGAACTCTGTCCAGCAGCTCAGGGGTGAGGTCCAAGAGACGTATACTTTGCGTAGCCAGGTGGGCAAGCTGGAGTCAAAATGTGCCGTTCAGGCTAAAGCTCAAGTTGCTTGCGACCATCGTGTCCATGGAGTGCCGTATGAGGAAGGTGAGCATTTAAAGATCATGTTCAATTCCATGTGTTCTGCTCTGAAGCTTTACGCGCCGCCAAAAGAAACTGACATCATCCGAGACTCATAAGACTCATCCCACAGTGGTCGCTCCCATGGCCAAAAATAAAAAAATCAAAGTCAACATTTAGGCTTGAAATGTGTCAACACTAACTCATAATAGATCTAGCAAGTAAACTGCATTCTTGTTTTTTTTCCGCTAACCGTCCTGTCAAAGAATACCATCAAAAGAGAGAGCATGAATTTATTTGTTATTGACAGCTTGAACAATTTGCCAGTTATGTTTAAAACGGAATGCTCGTCCAATGGAAGCAATTAATATTGTAAAGAAAGGTATTAACTATGTTTTGTGAGAATTTGCGAGTAGTTAACGTGTTGTGTTAATGTTAAAAAATGAATGACGTGTGAAAACAATAATTTCATTTAAGCTTTTAGTTGTGAAGATAATCGAAGCTAACGATAAAATTTATGTTAAAATAATCTTCAATATTTACAGATTATAATGGCTTAAGTTTCAGCTGCGGAAACTTGCAGATTGCTGTGTTATCTGTATCAAAGCGGCTTCGCTTTTTTCGGTTCTTTTTTATACCCGTTACTCGTAGAGTAAAAAGGGTATACTAAAGACGTGCAAATGTATGTAACAGGCAGAAGGAATCATTTCCGACCTTATAAAGTATATATATTCTTGATCAGCATCAACAGCCGAGTCGATATAGACTTGTCCGTCTGTCCGTCCATCTGTATGAACACCTAGATCTCAGAGATGGTAAGAGATTGAGGTTTGACATGTATGGGACAAATGCTTCTTTTCTCCCGCGCCCGCAATTTGCAAAAAACGGTATATCTCCCGCAGTTTTGAAGATAGATGATTTGTTCTTTCTAGAGATACTTAGTCATTCATAATATGTATTGATTTGCCGAAGAAATGATAAAGATCGGATGAGGGGTTCTCAAGTTATGAGCAAAAAAGTGATAAATAGCCGAGTTAAGAAAATGTTGCATACTCTTCGGATGTTCACCCTAAGGAACGCAGGAACACTGTTAGACATGTTTTTTCATGAGTAACGGGTATATCGAAGTCGGTTAGAGCCGACTTTAACTTACGTTCTCGTTTTGTATGTGTACATGTGCTCATTTGTACCGTTTGTTGGGATTATCGTCTGTGAGTTTTTGTGTCATTTATTGTGATTGTCTTCTTGGTTCCTTCTGTGAATATTTAAATGTTGTGTTGCGATTTAGTTGATACTTTTAATGTTTTTTTACCTTTTTTATTATTTTAATATCTGCTTTAGGGGTTTCTTGTGAATGTGAGTTTAGGCGCATGTATTTATTTGATAACACGGTGTGACAGTCAAAAAACTTTTGGGATGCGACATATTGTAGGTTGTAGATATGGTTAAATGTAACATTGTGGCATACCACAAATTTTTGTGCACGTCAAAATTTGGAATAACGGTTAAAAACCCGTATTTGCGAGGTAGATGGAGTTAAAAATTCATATGTCTTAAACTATGCATCGTCGTTAGAAGGAAAAAAGTATCACCTATCCAACGGTGTATTACATTGCAATCTCGGATAAAAATTAAGGAGGCTACATGTAAAAATATAATGATTTTTTTTAGTTTTTTGCGACTTCGCCTTACTTTGAACGGAAAATAATAAGTCAAACTTGTATAAAACTGTTTACTTTTGGTATGCAGTTTCAAAAAACATTTAATTTTGCGTATTTTGCAATTAAGTTTATTAAAATATAATAGTTTTATAAAAAAGCCATTTGCCGATATTTTAGATTCATGGTTAATGCACAACCTCCGCGCAAGTTCAATTTGGCCAAACACGAGTGGAATGAGAGAATTGAGCTTTTCGTATGATACAGTTATTGAATTGAGCTTCTTGTATGATACCGTAACGGTATTACCGTTATTGAAAGCAAAGGCAGAACAACTTAAACAAATAATCATAAGAGAATGGCATTGAAGCGTTCATTATTTGGTGATTAAGATTGTGTGAAAATTAAATTTAAAATGTGTAATAAGCGAAATAATATTTCAGTACTGAAAACATACAATGCTATCTTCGATCGTTCTTACAAAACTAGTAGCTGGTACGAATCAGAATATATTTGCAAGTGTTGTTGCACCAACCAACAGGAGCGCCTACTATGTTACATTTGTAAGCAGTATTTTATGTGCGTACAATGAAATGGGCTGCAACATGTATCATAAAAACCCATTTTCTGCATTCCCACTTGGATTTCTTCCCAGATAATCTAGGCCAGTTCAGCGACGAACAAGGTGAAAGGTTTCACCAAGAAATTGCCACTATCGAAAAGCGCTTTGATGGCAAAGATAAAATCAACATGATGACGAATTACTGCTGGTCACTTAAACGAGAAACCGATAATGATCAGTTCAAAAGGAAAAGATCGAGTAAACATTTTTAAATCGCATTTCCAAAAACGGTGTAATATAAGTTCAGCAAATGTCTTTAAACTGTCACAAAACATGATTAAAAAAATTTAAAAAATATCTTAAGTACCTTGAAATGTTTTACTTAAATTTACAGTACCTACTTAGAGACAATCTCATTCTAAAATAAGAATTCTCTAAGAATTTTCTATCAAGTGCTCAACAATATTATGGTCGATAGTGCTATAAGGCGTGCATTATTGACTAATTTTAGAAAATACAATCACGTTTTACTCCTGAAAATGTACTCTTTTTAAATAATAAAACAAGTATAAGGGGTTTCTACCAAAATAGTGTTCAAAAACATCAACAAAGTCAAAAAAATTGTTAAAAAACAAAAAAAAATTTGTTTACCTAGCAAATACTCCAATAAAGGAAATTAAACCTGTTAAGTCATGTATGGCACGTTTAAAGACCTAAGTTTCTTTTTCCAAAATTGGTAAAAAATAAAAATCAGTGGATATTTGACGAAGCTATGGGCGTAAAAGTGATCGTATGTGCAAAAAAAGTTTTTTTTACCGTTATTCAAAATTTCGACGTGATCCAAAAATTTCTAGTATTCCACAAAACTCTATTTAACTATACCTAAAACATACGCTATGTCCCGTTCCAAAAGTTTTGTTTTGATTTTTTTTTGTCTCAGTGTGTAATTGAGAGAAGATTAAAAAAATATGTGATATTTTGAAATTGAAGATCGAGAGCGAAGGCTATGCAGTTAAAACTGAAAATTTAAAACAAATGGAAGAATACGTTCATTATTTCTGCAAGAGTATTTAACAAATTGGCGAGAATGCAGTCGAAAAAGAACTACTACAGGCTAGCGAAAAATGATGCGGTTTTATTGAATTGTAATGTACAAATACCTATAAATGTTAAAGTGTTAAAATGTTTATGTTGGGATGGTTTTTTGTGCTTTGCAGGGACTGTGTGTTTTAGTACTTGTTATAATATTATAGAATTTTGAAAAAAAGATCCACTATGATATCTCCACTGGAAGTAGTTTTGGCCGCACGCTCCATACAAGCCCGACCACTGTGCATCCACTGACTCTTGAACTTTTGGGTACTAACTCTGATGCACCTTTTAACCTAAATGACCGTATACATGTTTAATCCCTGACCCAAATCGATTCAGAACTTGTTTGATAACGTCTTCAAGAAGGATGGCCGTGTGATGCGACAGCATTTCCTCATTTGCCAAAGTTCTCAAAACACCATATTGAATTTATATTTATCCCTGCAACAAAAATAAAGTATCCTTTATAAAAGAAAGTTTTTTATAGACGAGTATAACACATTCTTGCTAATAAATGACCGATCCATGTGTGACAAGCCCTCAATTATAAGGAAAATCATATTCCCCTCATTCTGGTTTTGAATTTCGTTTGCAAGAAGACCCGATTAGCTAATGACATCATCCATAACATTTTGCGGGTTGATACAATTTTCGCATCCCTTGCCTTTGAAAATTGGGTTTAAGATTCTTCATAATTATTTAAAACTTTGCACATCAAAATGCAGGCATCTTTAATTTCTGGTTAACAGAAGGGTGTAAGAAAACAATTCCCGAAAAATGCTTGTTTTTGTTCGAGGTAATGCGCTCTTTAAAAATTTTAGCAAGAGTCAAAACGCTTAAAAAAATTGTTCATTCCTCACTTCCAACCACTGTCAAGATTAAAGCGCAATTTGTCAAGTAACCGCCGCGAAGCTGACAAGCTGTCAAGATGACGTCTTGCCACAAACATTTTTCTCTCACACACATTTATAACCATGTGTGGAGCCTTATTTTCTATTCACATTAAAAGGAAGAGAGTTATTTTAAAAAGTTGATAGCGCAAAATACAAACAACTTATGTTAATACTTAATAAAAGTTTTTGTACAAAAAATTGGTTGTGTATTAACAAATATAAGGAAATATGAGGAAGGTAAAGATTTTAGTTAGCCGCGTTATATCTTTCTCGTTTCTCGTGTTTCGGTACAACTATTAAATGCTATAGGGTATATCGGTAACGGTTTCGCAAATTCTAAAGTGTTTTTAGCGGTTAAAGGTTTCGATTACGGTTTTAATCTCTGATATAAGGTCACTCATTAACATTTGTGGTAAAACGAGCTTATTATAGACTTAGGAACTAACTGCTCAAAAAGGAATTTAATTTATTCTTGTAAGACCTTTCATAGGCCGCATGCCACATCTAGTAAAGATATTTAAATAGTTTGATGATATCTGATTTCAAAGTATATGTATTTTGGAAGGGTAATTGAACGTCTGTCTGCCTAAGATAATCTGCACGAAACCCTCACTTCAGTTTTGTGCTTCAATTTATTTAATTTATTGCCATACTTGTTGCAAATCATTCAATTGAATGCAATCTCAGCCGGCTTTTATAGCAGGTCAACTAACTTGGGTCGCATCACACATCCACTTGAATATTTATAAGTCTGCCTTCTGCTGTGTCTCCCCTTTTTTGCTGATAAACGATATTGTGGATATCTCTCGGTAGAGTTTCACGCACAGATGAACACACGCACACACCCATAAATGGCATAAATGATCACAGAATCATTCGCAAAACCAAGCAGGCTGGGTCACACTCAACATTTCGCCACCTGACGCAAGTTTTGTTCTTTCGTTTCTTTAACACACATGCAACCACTCATGATAAATGGATTTTCCGCCTGTACGAACTTTGAATGTCGTTTCCAACTTCGCTCCAACTTGGCAGCTGTTTGGTGCTGTTGTTATTTAAAGTTACGCAGAAAAAAGTTTTTCATATATTTTATACTCAAGGTTTTTTTTTTAATGGTGAAAGTAATCTTCCACTTGTTTGATCACATTGTCAACAGGATGGATGATAGTGAAAATTGTAATTTGTGGAATGGATGCGATTAAAAAAAGTAATATAAAACAAGCGGAAATGCTTATGCAATTTAAATGGTGACCCCGATGTTATGCACGTTAATTGAATTATGGTTCAGGCTTGACCAGTTTTATTTACTAAATATCCCACACAATAAATGTAAATTATTCACCTGCCTCAAACACCTTAGAGCAATTTGTGTACATTTTAAATTTGAATTATATTTTTATGCCACAAATCATGTTGAAATATACGTAAAATATTTTCATGGCGTTGATTGCAGTCGAAGGCCAGGCGGGGGTTCTTGTTTATTACGCGTGCTTTTGGAGCTTTCTCGTCAAAAACCCCAAACCAAATCCAAATCTTATAAGCATAACTTACACAACATTTCTTTTTTGTTGTGCGTTAAGCCATAAAACATATTTTCCTCTGCACACAAACACACACGCACACAATTTTTTCCAGCAGGCAAATATTTACCTGACGAACTTACTTTCTCCGTGCGAAGTTTGGCAATTGAAAAGCCCAAGTTATGCGTTTTCGTGCATAAATACATGGGTGCCACGCCTCCTTTTGGTCTGAGCACACAAAAAATCAAACAACGTGACTTGCCAGATATGATTACTTGTTCTATTTTGGGCAGCGCTTAAATTGATTATGATATTTTTCGGCAGGCATATCATAATTGTACCCTACCTGGGAAATGAGAGAGAGATTGGATATCATTTAAGTTGTTAGCATGGGAGAATACAGGGTTTGTCCGGAAAAATTATTGAGCCAATCGTTACAATTCTTTAAAAAACTTTCAAAATAGGCATCTTCTGCGTCGATGAAGCGCTGCCCGCGCGATTTTCAAGCATTGAATTCTTCACTGAAGGCATTCTCCGGAATTGCCTTGAAAGCCGCGGTGCATGCTGCTTCACTCAAAAAAAAAGAAACCTAGAATTAGGGTTAAGCAGTTCCTAAAAAAATTGCCTAAAAATAAACTGTCAGGGTAATTTTTTACCTCCAGAATTTGACCTTAAAGGCAAATTTTTATCCAGTTTAGTTAAGGAAATATGTCGCCTAAAAAATAGGTCACTTTTCCTAAGCATTCGTAACTGCAGTTGAGTAAGTTCGGTTCCCACTGAATGCTTAAATTGGTTTTGTAATTTTTTTTTTAACTAAGAATCTCATTCCTCTGCCGATTGTACAAAGCAGTACTGTAGTAACTGTGCATACTGCAGTGCCGCTTTGTACAATCGGCTGGGAACTAAAGTAGATTGTTGTGCAATAAAATAATTGTTAAAAAAAAACCATACAAAAAATAAACAAACAATCCAAAAAAATAAAAAAAATTAATGTGCGTTTGCGCTGGGACTCGAACTCACGACTTCCACACGTAAACTCTTGCTCCACGCAGCTCTTGAACAACTGATAGCTTAACTAATGACTGGGTTCTTTAGAGTAATTTGACGCCATGTCCCGGGAATCGACCGTAGCTGACAAGGCTGAGACGTCACGTCGTTAGTGTTCAATCACCACCGGAAGATCCGAGTTCGAATCCCAGCAATCTTATGTTTTTATGTTTCTCAGAAAGAAGAGTTCATTTAACATTAGACAGCGAATTTTATGCAACTTTTTAAATGAAGGCAGATTGAGGTGAAAATTTGGATTTATACTAATTATATAACCCACTTTCCATTGAAAACTGTATATTCAATATATGCAAATTTTGCATATGGGCATTTCCGCGGGTCGCGAACGTTTATTTTTTAAATAAAAATAAAAAAATAATTTTTTATTCGTTCTGTATTTTTAGTTTCCCCTCTTTTTAATATAAAATTTTGTTTTTTTTATTTCATATTGAAAAATAAGTGATTTTTTGACATTTCGAAAATTTGTGGGGGTTGTGAGCCACACATCTAAAAGTTCAAAATTCGTGTTTTTAAGCCATTATTCTTTATTAAAAAAAAAATGAACAATTTTTCTCATATTCTGAATTAAGAAATATCAATGAAGAGTGAAAATTGATTGACGGCATCAGGCCTGTTTTCTTTTATATACGAGCACTTTTTGCTTGTGGCTGTTCTTTTGTTGCCTTTTTTCAATGTTTTTTACTTCTTTGGAGAGTTTTTCCTCAGTTTTATTGTGCGTCATTGGAATATTCTCTTTGAAAGTCAAAACCGACTTTTTTTCAAAGTGGCTCAGAACCCCCCCATATCTCACTTTTTTTTTGGTGACGTCACATAACCAAAAAAGAAATTGTTACAAAAAAAAAAACATATTTCTATCAAAAAGGCAATTGACCAAAGATATTTCCCCTCATACTTACATTTGTCATTACGAAAAAAATTTTGTATAATATTCACAAGTCAAAAATGAAAAAAAAACTGGGGTCTGGTAAAAAAGAAGGTGTAGACTGATGGACGAATAAAAAAAGTTTAAATTTATTTTTTTTTTTGTGGCCAAATTCAAACCCCCAGCGGCTCAGAACCACCATTTTCCCCTACTTTATTTTGGACTTTTTGCAGAAAATATAAAAATATGTAAAATGTAAAAATTAAATTATTATAAAGATTAGATATATGGCCAATATAGACGGTTAAATAGAAATTGAAGACCGAACGATCAAAAAATCGCGAAAGTTAAACATTTTCTTATAAGCATTTAATGGTCCAACACCGCAAAATTTGCCAAAATTTCATATGAGTATTTAAAAAACCGCAGGCGTTGGCAAATGAAAGGTGTATAGTGAACGTTCTAAAATATTGGAAAATTTTTACATTTTTCATAAGAGCTAAGATTATTATGAAGATTTAATAGACGGCAATAGTAAACGAGTAAATACTGTAAAGGAACAAATGGTCAAAAAAATCGCGAAATATCAAAAATTCACATTTGAGTTTCATAAGTATCATAAAGACGCGTAAACCGGCAAGTAAAAAGGAGGAGTAGATCAAGTGGTCAAGAAAATCAAAGGACCGAAGATAATCGTGAAGATTGGATAGATAGCAATTGAAGACGCGTATATAAGAGGTGTAGACTAAAAACCGCGAAATTTGTCAAATTTTCATTTGAGTATTTATGAAAGCGCAGGCGTTAATAAATAAGAGGCGTAGATTGAATAGTCCAAAAATTTGCCAATTTTTCGTATGACCTATGATTATTATGAAGATTTGATGGATGGCAATGTAGACGGGTAAATAGGAGGTGTAGATGGAACGGCTCAAGGAATCGCGAAATTTGCAAATTCTTCATATGATCAAAGATAATTTTGAAGACTTAATAGACGGCAATAGTAAACGAGTATATATAGGAAGTGTAAGCCGTATTGTCAAAAATTATTATTTGAGCTTGGTTTTTTGCAAAATTTGCAAAATTTTATGATTTTTGGGAATCATTAAGATTTGATAGATGGCGATTGTAGACGCGTAAATGGTTAGATCCAACGGTCCGAAAGTCGCGAAATTTTTAAAACTTTTTGTATAATGTGGACGGGTAAATTGACGGGTCAAGATCAAGATCGGTCCAAAAAAATCCGGAAATATACAAAATTTTATGATTTGTTTAGACTATCACGAAGATTTAATGGTTGGCAATTAAAGACGGGTAAATAAGAGGTGTCGGTCAATCGGCTTAAAGATATTTAAACATTTGTTTAGATTGACACGAAGACGTTTAAATCGACGGGTAAATAGAAGGTAGATCATACAGAGCAAAAAATCGCGTAATTTCCAAAAAAAAAATTATAAGCTTAGATTATCACTGAAATTTGATAGATGGCAATTGTCTATTAAGCTTCACTTCTTCGTTTTGTGTTTAAAATTCTTAAGGGTGTGTAGCAACGCACGCCGGTTACCTCATATGGAAATATGTATTTCAAAACAGTTTTATGGCAAATCTTTTAGCCGTTTTTAAATCAAACGTATTTTTTATCACTCATCTTCTGTTGTTGACCTTTTAGTAACCCTGGCCTACCAGGATAATATGTGATCTGAAATATGGAGTTTCATATAAAATAGGTTTTTGCATATTTTGCATATTCTGCATATTTTGCATATTTTAATAATATTATGCAAAATAGTTTTTTAGCGGACTTACATCATTTTTCAATTAAAATAAGATATAAAATCGGATGTTAACATAAAAATTTAAAATTTTTTTGAAAATTTAACCTTAAATTATTAAAAAAATATCGGGACTGTAGGGCGGCTGCGAAAGCGTTGGGATGCCGGCCTTGGTCAGGTAGCTGTACACAAGAAGTCACTTTTTAAGTTCACTTTTGGGACCATCTTTGCGCACACCTTGCGCATGTTCAAATGCTCCGAAACAATGTCATGAACCACAGATTTTGGTAAATTTAACATCTGGGCAATTAAACGAATACTTAGTCGACGGTCTTAGTTCAAAACTTTGCGCACACGAGTCACACACGGTCTTCATCGGCGACCTCATCCCGGCTCTCCAAAAAGGTCTGGTGCCACCGAAACACTCCACTTCTTGCTAAAGCAACATCTGGGTAAGCCTGCTTGATCTACCAAACGTCTCTGTTGCAGATTTTTCCGAGTTTCACACAGAATTTAATCGCGTACCTCTTGCCGGCTTGCACCACTCACAGAAACAGCAGCTCGTTGCTTAGCTAGGAACGCCCTCTACCGAATCCAGTCGGTGCGCGCAAGCTCCGAAGTACAGTTGCGGCGGAAGAAAATCAGTCCTATTACTTTCCGGACAAACCCTGTATAACCAGAAAAATATTCAGAAAAAGAAGCAAGAAAAGGAGGGCATTGAAATGGTAATATAAAGCAACTGAAATTCCCTTTTTCCAAAAACGGAAAACCAATATTCATTAAGAAGCTACCACAAATTGTCATAAAAGAGTATTTTCCAGCTTCAACAGTGCAGTTCATTTCTCCACTCGCTCAAATTTTGCGTATATTCGAAAAAGGGAAATTTAATCCGTTTACTTAGCAGAAAATTTTGTGCATGTGAATGGATTACGGATTTTTGTTGGTTTTTGTGGCTCAATCATTTTAATGGCAGTTTCATGTTAGGCCTGGCCTGGTTAGGCCCACTTCCGACATACAGACTGATCAAACTAAAAGCCCTGCCTGAGCCATAAATCTGTTAACGAATTTTATTTTTTGGGGGCTTTGACATTGAAAATTAATTAAAAGTTTGTAAATATTTTTACTATATTTGCTTAATACGTCCGATATTATTTGTTCAGGCATTGTGAGGCATTTAAATTAATTGATTGAGTTTACGCTTTGTTAAATATTTAATTTACTTATGACAGCATTTTTAAGGTTTTATTTGCTATAATTAATGAGAAAGCAGAACAAAACAAAATGGAAATTCATTTTGAACTCAACTCCTGCATGATGCAAATGCACTAGAGCAGAAATTATTACACATACGCAGTGTGAAACGAAGCAAGGAAATGAAAATGAAATTCCTTATTGATAGCTACCTACCTTTAAACATCATTATCGACATTACTGTGTCAGTTTCTCATACTATTTCAAGCATTGACAACAAAGAGATAAACTGGAAGACAGCAAAACATCATAAAGTCAATTATATAATGATGCATTCCCCGTTGTTGGGTAGTTAATGTCGCCTCAGTTGACGCTGGGCGTCGTCGACTGTTTTGTTCGCTTGACAAGCTCGTTACAATTTATGTTTTGTTTGTATTTTGCTCTGCTCGGCTGGCGTAAGAGGGGGGATTGGCTTGGTTGCCACTCTGTCTCCCGTTTGATGCATTAATTTGACCAGAGGAGAGCGAATGGAGTACTACGCAGTGGCTGTCAAAGTAGCTGTCAATGTTTTCACACATTGTTTTGTTGGGAGGGGACTACATATAAAGTGGAAGTTCAAGTATATGTTCAGTGTAGCGTGTTGATAATGAGTTCAAAAAGAAACTGAAGGAAATTGAAAGAAACTGAAACTGAAGGAAGCAGAGGTTCAACAATTCTGCGTTATTTTTCAAATCATTCAAGTCAGCTTTTCTAAAAAATTTCATAAAAGATCCGACAAAAAACACCGAAGATAGGCATCTATTAAACCAGCCAAGGGGTTTGTGCAAGTATAGTAATAATTGTATAAAAAGCAGGGACCGAAATTAACAGTTATGAAAAAAATAAAAATTACTGTTAAATATTATTGTTCCGATTAAAAAGAGGGCATCAGACTTCATACGGGGGTGCCACAGAAACCTCTTCCAACCAAATTCCAACCGAATTCCAATTCTTAGGTGCCACAGAAATTTCTATTGGTTGGTTTCAAACCTCTAATATTTTGTTAAGAGATTTTGCAAAGCTCTTTTCTCACTAGCGCCTTTTGTCGAAGTGGCGCCCTCTACAGCTAGCAAATTAAAGGCTAGCGGATTGAGGGCTGGAAACTAATTCCTTATATTTGGCGGCAACAAATTTTTAAATTTTGCATTATATTGGTGGAGAATGCGACTTAAAATTGAACTATTATTTAAAAATGCATCATAAAACATATAACACAATCAAAAAATTTTAGTTAATCATTAAAATAACCCACATCCAAAAAAGGAAAATTTTTTGGCGAGAGTTTCAGCCCTGTTATTAGAGATGGAACATCGATTGGAACATCTGGTGTTCCAACTAGATTTTCTAATTAGAAAATGAAATCTCTAGAAGTTCTGTGGCACCAACGAATTTTTCGAGAGATTTACAAACCAACCGTCGGCAAAATCTCTAGAGATTTCTGTGGCACCCCCGATAATTTTGAATGGCGAGTCCACTAAAGCAATAAATTTTTATTTGCAATTTTTTCCCAAAAATTTTTTTTTTAAATTGTTATCGTATAATTTAAAAAAAAATTTCCGAATAACAGTTAAATTATAATTTTTTTATTTCAATTATGAAAAAAACAATTAATTTAAATTTTTAAAAAAAATTAAAAATTAATTGTTATAAAAAATTTTATTTAACAATTATAAATTAATTGACATAAAAATTTTTATTATAAAAATTAAAAATAAACAATTACTTTAAGATATCCCTCGTGCCAAATATCGTAGGACAAAAGTTTGGATGTAACTTTGATCTGAGGGCTTATATGTTTATATTCTAGTGCTTGATGGGCTAATACATCAATGGGCAATGGCGAAAATCGGTTAATTAAGAAACAATTTTTAAAATCGCTCCAATCTACTACACCAACAAAATTGTAGAAAATTAGTCCATATATGTACTACTAAGAATGTGTAGCTTTGCTTTTGCTATTCTAATCTTTCCTTTTTTTTTTTGAAAGAAAAAGTTGAAAGAATTGAGCCAGGAAGGAAGTTTCACGACCATGCGGACAAAATCAAAAAAATTACGGTATGTCTCAGCCAAAATGATTTAAAATGGAGCATGCATTGATTTGGTCACCTCGGAGAAAATGACGCTATAAAAAAATTGTTATTTTTAAAACTTATAAATAAACAAAAATATTATATATCCAAATTATTTATTTAGTACTATGTCAAATATATACATATTATATAAAACAGTGTTCCTCACTTAACAAACAGAGTTGCCCACAGCCAATGATTTATAGATATTATAGATGACGCATGTGAAAACTACTGTTTTTGGGAGCTGACATTGGATTCCAATTTTTTGAATCTCGCCGCCTTCACAAGGATACATATATTGAAATTGAGCTAGGGAAAATTTGAGGGAAAATTTGCGATAACATCATAACAAACTGAAGAAGAAATACTCTTGAAAACTGATGTTACTATGGGCTCTGCAGGGGAGTTCAATAGTAGAGCCCTCTCACGAAAGGATGATAATCAGCACCACAACTGAGATTGGATGGCAAATATCCCAACGACATTTCAAAAATCTCTACTCGAACCTTAACATTAGGACCGATAAGTAAAGGAACCAATGGGTTCAAATCCCGTTCCGAACCTTTTTCCAGAGCAGCCTTGGTTCAGAGCCATATGATAGAAATTGATTAAGTTATGAATAGACATCGGATTTTAGGTGAAAACATATTTTTATTGCGCGGTCCAAAAAAATTTCTGATTGCATACAAATTTGTTTCATGAAAAGTAGAATAATTTAAATCCTCATGCGTTTTGCATATTTGACATATTGTCATATCTTCGACCTAAAAGCACATTTGAGAATATGCTAACATATTTTAACCTATTTCGACCTATTTTGGAATATGTCATATGCTTTTACATATTTAGAGAAAATATATGCTACCAAGTAGGCGTCTGCACATAAAAATATGCCTTTTATTCATGGTTAAAAACGAAAGTAACGAACATAGCAAGTACGGTAAATGCTTCGTAGCGCACCGACCGAAAGAAAAGAAGGTCCCATTTTTTGTGTTGACCACGCGGGCGAGCAAATACGTTTCGGTTAGGAACGCTCGGTGCAAAGGAATTTTTGGTTTGGACCTTGGAGTAGGTATGTTACACTCTGAAAGGAACGATAGAGCTTAGATAATGGAAAAGGAAGGACGAAAAAGAAGAATTGTATTTAAAATCACTTCATCGTGATTGACAAATCATTAAATTGCGAAATACGAAAAGAAGAGGACAAGTAGCAGTATTGCACCACATTAAAATACCACTAAGTTGAAAATCATTTCATAACTATTGCGATTAGCACACTTGTTAGCTTAGGCTCTCCATGGTAGTTTAATCAATAATTCCTTAAGAATTTGCTCTTAAATCCCACAACCAACCGCAAGGCTATGATTGATTCTACCGATCCGCGATTACCATGGATGACCAATGGTGAAGAGGAAAATGATCGAGAAGAAAAATCCGAAACGTCATCAGCTCCATTATTTTCGCTTGCAACTAAGTGTAGAAGTCTGCCAGACTAGGCAAAACCGAAATTTCATAAAAAATCACTTTTCTCAGTGAACTGAACACACTCACAAAATTCGGTACTGCCTTACGGGTCACTACTATTCGACTCCAAAACAAATACAGAAAATACAAATTCAAACCATTTACCGTAATTGTGCTTTGAATAGTACGCTATGAGGCAATTACAGAGCCTGCCTGTGTATAGTATCTCGAGTTTAGTATTTATTGCGTTCTAAACATAGGTACAGAATTTTTAGTGGTATTTTGAGAAAAGCATATTTTGACATATTTTAACCTATTTTAACATATTTTGACCTACTTCTTCGAACTCTTATTTTAGCATATGCTTTTTACCTAAAAAAAGCATATTTTGGATATGATCATCTTAAAAATTTTAAATATTTTTATTAGCCCAATGCCAAAATTTTGAATTTTTAGACCAAAAACAAAAAACCCTAAAATCTGATGTCTTGTGAGCAATGAACCTGTTGTGTAGGCTAGTACTATGAAGTAAGCCGAACCAGCCGGCTGAACTTTCAGCCAGTTTAAAATGACTGCAGATTGTTTGGTTTTAGCAATTTTAGCAAAAAGCAGGAGCCGACAGAACACACATGCTCGAAATTACCATTTTACAATTTATTGTAATAGGTTGGGGAACACGCACAAGAACAAAGAAATGTGTTTGGCGCTTTGTCTGTCAAGTCAGACATTGCTATTCACCGCTATTTTTGTAAAAACCTTCGTTACCTAACAGTGGCGTAAAGGTGTGGTTATGCCGCCCGGGGCGGAAGTTGACTCTTTGCCGCCCCTCCTTCTTTCAAATCGCTCTAGATTTTAAACTTCTTTTCTAAAAATTAAGATATTCTTATTCTTTGGTATAAAAACTTCTCTGTAACATGACAAACATCTAAATTGTTCAAGGTGTATTATTTTGTTGAAGTTGTTATCATAGACACTGTTAAGTACATTTGGAAAATTCTTAAACTGTGGGATATAAAGAAGAACAGCCGCAGGCGAAAATTTTTTCGCAAATGGCGCGAATCGTTTTGTACACACTCCTTAACCAAAATTTAAATAAATATTGACTTCGATGGACCGGAAACAAAATTATTTCCGGTCGAACATAGCTTTCGTTGGTTTGATATCACCTGTTTCGAATTAGCTTTCATTGTAGTCTGCCTGCAGAGGTTTTAATTGGTGGCTGATATTATTGGACGAGATGGACTATGCTTTTTGAAACATAACATAACCTAAACTGTGGAAGTCAATCCGTTCGAGTTCAGTGGCAAAGATGCTTGTGCTTAGAAAGAGAACATGAGATGGTCCGCTCATTGTAATATGATCTAAGAAATCAAAAGTAATCCACTATGGTATTGTAAACCCCGAAAATTCGAAAATATCGTGAAAACGATGGATCGCGAACTATGACAAATTAAAGTGAAAATATTATTTGGTGTTTGTTAATTGTTCTTTTATAATTGACACTATAAATTTGCGTTTTTTTTCATGTAACAAAGGATTCAATTACTCCTTCTGTATTGATTAAAAGGTATATCTGAAAACAACTTTCTGATTTTGCTCAAAGGTAGAAAATTTTGGTTTTTAATATGGAAAATGTGGTTATTTTTTTAATTGTTCAGCTGACACAACATTTGTTTCATAAGAAATTTTCAAAGCATACTACAAATCAGCGCCCCCAGTATACGCCCTTGATAACATAATCAATATATTGAAGGGCTTGATAGGAAGAAGCAGGATGAAATAGTGGAACATATGGAATCCCCAACATCTTTGATTAAGTCAAACACAAGGTCTTAAAACTGTAGCATTTTTGACTCCGTCCACAGACCAATTATCTTTAACTTTAAACAGATTCGTAAGCTTTCAAAAATGCACTCAAGAAAAATTTATTTTTTTACTAAATTTTGAAGTGCAGAATCTTGCAATGCTATCCTATGTTGAAGTAACAGTAGATTCTAAATAACCTTCAAAAATACCACTATGTATTAATTTCAGAGAATAATCAATATATATTTTGTAATTATTTTGCCGCCCCAAAACTTGCAGCCCTCGAAACTCGGCGACACCAGAAATTGCCGCCCCTGTACTTATGCCGCCCGGGGCGGGCAACCCCCCCGCCCCCCTCGCTACGCCACTGTTTGTGCAAACAAATTGTTTTTCAATGTTGGTAAGCATATAGATTGATTTTGGTGATGAGGATAGTCAGAGATAAGTTTTTTTGCATATTCCTAGTAGTACATATATGGACTAATTTTCTAGAATTTTGTTGGTGTAGTAGATTGGAGCGATTTTAAAAATTGTTTCTTAATTAACCGATTTTCGCCATTGCCCATTGATGTATTAGCCCATCAAGCACTAGAATATAAACATATAAGCCCTCAGATCAAAGTTACATCCAAACTTTTGTCCTACGATATTTGGCACGAGGGATATCTTAAAGTAATTGTTATTTTTAATTTTTATAATAAAAATTTTTCATATCAATTAATTTATAATTGTTAAATAAAATTTTTTTATAACAATTAATTTTTAATTTTTTTATAAAAATTTAAATTAATTGTTTTTTCATAATTGAAATAAAAAAATTATAATTTAACTGTTATTCAAAAATTTTTATATAAAAATTATACAATAACAGTTATATTATAATTTTATATAAAAATTTAGAAATAACTGTTTTTTCGTAATTTTTATCATAAAAGTTATAACAGTTACGGTCCTTAATAAAAAGAAATCTTAACAAGGCAACTAGGTTTTTTCGTGTAAAGTGCAGCTAATGTCGTGGTCTTAAAGGTATTTCCTCTTGACCCTTAAGTCTAACTTCCATTTCTTTAAAATTTAAATTCACACAACTTCTCTCAACTTCTCTTTCCATTTCAATTAACTGTTGAAGGTATTTTCAAAGGACTTGTTTTGAAACCCTTTAAGTCTTAACCATTAAACTTTATATGCTGCTTTTAGCATACAGCAGCAGCTACTCAAACATGTTAATTAATTATCTCTACGCAAACAAAAGCGTTCCGGGAAAGTCAAGGAGCCACCCGGTTTTGCTGCATTTTTGCCTCAAGTTTTTTTTATGGTTTATTAATTTTTGCCAACCAGCGCCAAGATGTGCTGTTGCAGTCATCGCCTGCTGCTGTAGCTGCTTATTATGCAGCCGACTTTTAGGCGTTGGATGAACTTATTTAGCTCAAGGTTGAGAGATGCAGCCATGTAGGCAAGTGTATGTAAACTTGTGGGGGGTTAAACCGCACAATGAACATTTATGTTCAATGAATTTTTGCATTTTTTTCTTTACCATCATGAAACTGCGGACACTGCAAAAGCCACAAAAACCGCACACTCAATCAGTTAGCTTAGGCAAATAGTTTTTTATTACTTGCATTTTTTTTTAGGTTTTTGTTATCTATTGCCATGTTGCAGAGAGCCAATAACATTTGTCAGTTCAACAAAAATTCTCGTTTTTATATGCAAAATTCAATTTTTGTACTTTATTATTGTTTTAGTTGTTTCCAATTGAATTTCCATAACAATTTATGGACTGTGATTTATTTTATACAAATTTTTAAATGTTTAGCCAACTGAGTGTCAAATTGTTTGTGGTTATATTTTTTAAAGTTGTTATGCAATTGTCTGTGATAAAAAAATTCTGGGCTTAATATTTTAAAGCTTAAGACCTTTTGTGCTCTCATTTCTGTAAGAAATGAAAATTTATGTGGAAATTTTATTGACTTTATTAAAAAAAAACAAACGCTTTTCTTCTTATAACAATTTTCATATAAATTGTGCACAAAATACAATTTCTAGTGTATTAAATACTGTTACCATAAAGTTGTCCCTGTGCTAATCACTTATATAAACTTTTTCCGTTTCTCTTGATGACTCTAACGAGCTGTTACATCACTTGTTCTTTGAGCTCTTACATTTGTGTTTCTATTTAAATTTGTTTGCAAAAAGGCAACTCATCTTCCATTTCAATGAAAAATAAAGTTAAGTAAAATTGATAAGCCTTGATTTTAATGACTGTCAAAGCCCGTCATGTAATGCTTTGAAGCCCCAAAATCGTAGCCATTTGCAGGTATATCTGTATACCAAATGTCAAATGAGATTATATTCTGCTTTGTTCAGGAAGAACCTTGAAATCTTTTGACAATGGAAAATTCAATTATAGCGCAAAAATACAATAAAATAAATGTAATTACCAACTGAAACTAATTGTAAAGGCCTTTAAATAGCTGAACCTTGGCACTCATTGCATACAACCGAAACTGAACATGGACTTTCAACAAGGCAGCATGTGGCTCTTCATGGGAATTTTCCTAGTCGCCGGGCGGGATTTGGATTATTTATGCGGTCCTGGACGTTATTACAACTATGCCCGGAATACCTGCTGGCCGGCTCCACCTACTGGGCGCTAAGAATCCTAAGTGAATTTTTGAATTTAAATTAATTAATTTCAATTCAAATAAAACAGGAAGACAAATCTAATTTTTTAGCAGTTGTGCAACAAACTTCCTTATAGGCTAATCCCACTGAGCATATCTAACATCCTGAGTCATAAATATTTGCCAGGACGGAATTGGCCAACATTGGGCAACATTTCTACAAATCAAAAACTTAAAAAATTAAACTTAATTGGCCACAGACACCTTAAAATTTTATTCATAAATTTTTTTGGGTGGCCCCAGGGAAAGGGTTAACAAACTGGCCCTTAATAAAATTTTTTTCTGGATAACAAACTAATGGATAAATAAATTTTTTCCCACGAAATATATAAAATTTTTTGCGGGATCCGAATTTAAAATTTTAAAGGGCGAAGTAATAAAAAAACACCTATACATTAATTTTTTTTAATATATTAACTTTACATTTTATATATTTTTCATTTAATATAAATTAATAATTTAATATAAATTACCACTCACAACACACAAAAAATGCAATATTCGTTTATTTCTACCCACCCAACAACACACACAATATTTTTTTTTTTTTTTTTGCGGTATTCAAAAAAACAATTTTCGCTAAAAAAACAAGTAACACTGTTCTACAGCGAAAAGTATCCAGAGAATCTTTACCTAATTCCTGCGCTCCCACTCATGCTGATTATGAGTTGGTAATGTCGTAAGCTACATATCTTAGTTTCCGTTTTCAAGATATACGCGAAAAACTAAATTTCGTAGGCCACACTAAGTAATAATTGCTGATTATATGAAGCTTATGGGATAGTACACATATCAATGCAACTGAGAAAAATCAAACACCCCAAATAAGTATTGGCTAATGGTGTCGAAACTGGCCTTCAAATTAAATTTTACTTGATTTATAGCTAATTATATCAACCTAAACAATTTGCTACAAGCCATTCTATTTGTCGGACATTTAGTGGCGCCATATCATCATATAGTTCAACATTTGCACTAATTATGGTAATTTTTGGCAATATTGTCAGGACCGCAGGCAAAGTTACATAAGCAAAAATTTAAATTTATGGAGGAGAACTAGATTCCCATTCCAAATGTTTATGGGAGTT
>JAEIFU010003332.1:0-29969 GCA_018904235.1 Lordiphosa stackelbergi | reverse complement strand
GCTGTTTTGCTCTCTTGGCACAAGCTTCGGCATGCGTTCTGGTCCCTTCGGGCTATAATGAGTGCGATTAATTAAAATATTTATTGACGTATCCAAAAGTTCGAAATTTAAACGCGGTTTTATTCTTTATTAGAACCTTCTGGAGAATGTCAAATGTTCAAAAATTTAAAAAGTCATTGGTAAAAAAGCAGTTGTTTGGCGGCAGCTTAAGGTTAACACTAGCCTGTTGCTTACAACACTTTTTGTTGTCTTGGCCATTAAGTTTTTGCTTACTATTTTAACAAAAAATTAATAATTTAATAATTTCTAATTATTTCTAAATTTTGGGACGACTTTAACCCTTGACTGCTTTTTCTTAAAGCAGAAAAAAATTTTCTAGATGTGCTTCTCCAAAATAAACATACAAATACAGTCTATGTATCATAATGGTTATACCCTCTTTGAGTAAATATACAATATCTACAAATGTCAACGCCCTCTACAGGGTTGCCCATATTCGACGGACCCATGTTTTTTTAAAAAAATCAAAGAAAAAAATAAAAATTTGGCGGTTGGCAATCTTAATCATTTAATTTGTTCCAAGTAGATTTGTTTACATCAATTTTTGAATATGATATCTCTCAAATGGCCGCCTCTGGCGTTGATGGCGTATTGTGCCCTTTTTGCAGCATTTTCCATCGATTTCGCCAACATTTCGGCCGGAATAGCGGCTATTTCTTCACGAATGTTGTCCTTGAGCTCTTCTACGGTCCTTGGCTTGTTAACGTAAACCTTTGACTTCAAATATCCCCACAAGAAGGTCAGGCGGCGTCAAATCGGGCGAACGCGGTGGCCAGTCAAATCACCACTTTTCGACATCAAACGGCCCGGAAACAATTTCTTCAGAAAATCGATTGTTATGCGACTTGTGTGCGGTGGAGCGCCGTCTTGTTGAAACCAGAACTGCCTCATACGCTTTCGACGAATAATTGGCATCACAAAATTGGTCATCATGTCGCGATAACGCTCCTGGTTGATGGTAACAGCATGGCCATTTTCATTTTGGAAGAAAAACGGCCCAATGACCGTTTTCGCACTAACGCCGCACCAAACTGTGACTTTTTCGTCATGAAGAGGCACTTCTTGAATCTCCTGAGGATTTTCAGTGGCGTAAATACGGCAATTTTGCTTATTTACGGTCCCATTCAATGTGAAATGTGAAAATGTGAAATTTTTAAAAGCACGTTGAGTTTTCACAATTGACTTGTTCTGTTGAATGTAAATTTCAACTATTTCAGAGCGCTCGCGTGGCGTGTATTGTTCCATGGTAAAAATCTGCTTGGACTGACGCTTCAAACGCGGTATGTCATTAAGCGATCTGACATCTCTGTCAAAAGTTATGGCGTTGCCAGATGGGTCCGTCGAATATGGACAACCCTGTACAATTTTTATGACTAATTTTTCATTTTTGAGAAACCTTTTTTAGAAAAGTGATGATTTTTATAAAAACGGTACATACGGGGATATATTAAAAAAACGCGTGCAACTTAATGCGGAGATGGCGCTAACACAATACTGAAAATATAAGAAAACGAGAAGGAATACTAACTTCGTCTGTACCGGAGTTTTGATACACTTGAAATAGCTTGTCTCAACGTTTAGAGACTTCGACCAAACTTCGCAGATCAGCTTAAAAACATTACATATTACCCATGACCGTGTTTGAGAGCAGTAATATTGAGAACAAAACAGTTTTCTTACTAAAACCATTTTTCGAACGAACATTTGTATGGCACAAGAAGTAGTCATCCGATCCGGTCGGTTCCGACATATTAGCAGCGTGCAGTAAAAGAAGACTCTGTGCAAGTTTCAGCTGGATAGCTCCAAAACTGAGGACTAGTTCGCATGAAACAGACAGACGGACAGACGGACAGACGGACGGACGGACGAACGGACGGACAAAGCTTAATCGACTTAACTCGTCATGTGATCAAGAATATATATACTTTATGTGGTCGGAGATGATTCCCTTTATGCGTTGCAAACTTCTGGGCAAAATTAGCAATACACTTTTCAAGTGTATAAAAATATATAATTAATTTTAACCACCTTCCACAACTTCCCAAAATTCTGAAAAAAATTACAGAAATTGTATCTAGGAACGACAATCGGACATGTAAAAAACGAAAGGGGAACCTCAACTAGTAGTCTTACATAAATGGTGTTAAAAATTCCGCGGATTTTTTAAGTCGTGGTTTTCAGTTCCAAAATCTGAGAAAACTAGGGTATACACGTCGCTTTGACCAGTAAAAAAATTTGGAATTTTAAATGGATAATAAGCTCGAAAAAAGCCTTGTGGTTGAACTGCTAAAAATCGCTGTTAAAAATTTGGGTGGTACTAGAGGTGCAAATACATTCCGGTTGATATACTTAAAACTGCATACTCAAAAATTAAAAGCATTAGGGGCCGATTCCCCCACAACTCGGCTATGCCCTTTGTGGTATAGATTTAATTATTTCATATTTAAGATCATTTTTATTTGTCTCTTAAGTCCCATGGTACAAAAAAATAATTCCAATTTCGGCACAATCGGATATTACACTGTGGAACAAATTCAACTTTTTTTATAGCCTGGGATTGAGACCAATAAATTGTGAAACAAGAGGCATCAGGTAGCAACTCTTGATACCCAGTTTTTGTTAGCACGTCAAGTTCGCGTTTAATGGGCACATTTATACTAGCAACATACACATACAACATCTGTTGCTGGTCAAATAAAGATGAGAGCCAAAGTTTTGGAAAATTCACCAAAGATGAAGGGAGTCACCACAATTGTTTTACCAAATTCCCGCCTCCAATTGATAAGCGGTTTTCCCACAAACCTTATGTGACCTCATGCAGACCGCGCTGGCGACACTTTCTGAGTGGGCGTCTTCTTGCGGTCTGGGTGTAAATCCGAAAAAGACAGAACTAGTTCTCTTCACACGGAGATATAAAGTTCCAGATCTTATCCCTCCCAAACTAAACAATATAAGTCTAGAATTCAAAAAACAATCGCCAAATACGGGTACTGGGCAGGAAACTACTCTGGCATGATAATATTCCATGAGCGGGTGAAGAAGGCATCCATTGCCCTCTTCTCTTGTAAGCAGGCGATAGGCCGCAAATGGGGATTTTCCCAGCAATTGTTCGTTGGCTTTACAGCCATGATGCGTCCCATATTACTCTATATGAGTTCTAGTATGGTGGCCGTAGTCGAGAAACCATCAGTCTGAGCACTTTACTATAGGTTCAGAGAAGTTCTGAAATATGTATGAGCGGTGCGCTCCGAACCACCCCAACGGATGCACTAAACACCATATTTCATCTGCTTCCTTCCAGACTTTGATGTCTAAACAGTTAACGTGCATTACAGCCCTGAGATTAAGAGGGTCTGACACCTGGAACACGGGTAAATCTGGACACTCAACAATTACAGACTACTGTATACCCACAACGTCATTCCACAAACTCTATAACTTCAATATCCCCAGTAGACTCGACTGGATAACTTGCCCACAGCACAGCAAATTCCCATCCAATATTTACACAGATGGATCAAAGCTTAGTAACAAAGTAGGAGGTGGAGTTTTCTCCACAGACCTAAATATGGAAATCTCTTTTCGGCTCCTGATCATTGCAGTGTGTACCAAGCAGAATTGGTTTGCCATCAGGAGGCCGCCAAATACCTCAACACCTCATGGAAGTCAATGAAGGGAACAGTACATTTACTCTGATAGTCAAGCAGCTCTAAGGGCTCTTGACTGCCTTTAACAACAGCAAAACACTCACGGAATACCGTAGATCCTTAAATGCGATCGCTCAGCATCTCATCTGGGTGCCTGGACACCGCAACATTGAGGGGAAACAGTGTCAGCCGACAAACTGGCAAGACAGGGCACTACCGCTAGCTCCTCACACTCAAAAAAACGGTCCAAATCGCCCTAAAATTTGAAATTCGCCCTAAAAAAAGGGTCAAGGCGACTCTCTGTATTTTTAAGAAAATGCTACAAAATTAGAAAAAATTGTTCTTAGATTTCAGGGCAAGTTTTCTAAAAACCTTAGACAATTTTGCTGTTAGGTCGATTTAAAATTCCCAAGCGATTATGGCAGCGTGGCATTAGGAGAAAGCAGCTGGCAGTAAAAGACTAAAAAAAAAAATTGTAGAAAGAGGAGGACGACTGACTTTAGACCTGTGTGTGTTGGTGTTGTTGTTGAATCACACCTCTCTAACTTCACCCCCAATCACAACCTCCCGTCACAACCCCTTTTTTAAATATAAATTGTTTTTTTTACTTACTCTTTACTGGGACTTGAGCTCGGGACCACACACAAATACGAACACCGGACGACGTCTTAGCCCACTCGACTATTAGCCTTAAGCAAAACGTTGCGTCATAAGCGTAGTTAAGAATGTACGCAGTTGGTCTGAATTGACATGACATTCGCTTAGCAAACGTGGAGACCTGGATCAGGTCCCAGTAGAACAGACTTTTTCTTCTTCTTGTTTATGTTTTTTTAATTTTTTTTTATTTTTGTTTAGCAATACCTTGCGTTTTAAATCATACCTATAAATTTGTGTGCCGTATTTGGCCTTAAGTAGCTCACTTTTTCCTTTTAATAAGAAAGCACAAGTCGTGGTCAGTGGATAAGAAATTAGAAAATGTCATGGACCTGGGATCCAATCCCCCGTAGGAACATTCTTTTTCTCATTAAATGGTTCTTTTTTTAATGTTTTTTTTTTATTTGAGGTGTTTTTTATTTTATAAAATCCTTTAATTGATTTCTACATGATGTAACGCATGTCAAGACAAAACAAAAACTTGCTCAATAAATATATCTACTATACTTCAGGCATTGCGAATGGACATTAGTGTGTGATAAATGCCATCATATTCAACTTCGTCAAAGCTACAAAAACAATGAGGAAAAAACGTTCGTTTTTTGTCTCCTCTATTCTCACTTCTCTCTTTTTATATTTTCTAAATTTCAGGGCGAATTTCTAGATTAATCTTTCTAAATTTTAGGGTGAATTTCTAAGCCAATTTTTTCTAAATTTTAAGAAGCGTTTTCTTAAAATAAAGGGCGTTTTACTCACTTTATTGGCTTTCGCCCTATTTTAAGAAATCGTGATATGCATTTATTTTCTGTAATTCAAGGGGCAAATCTACCCTAAATTTAAGAAAAGATTTTAGGAAAATATCTAGAAAAATTATCCTGAATTTAAGAAAAATAATATAGTTTCTAAATTTAAGAAATTAATTTCTAGAAAATCTTATTTTCGGGTTATGCTTTCTAAATTTATGAAAAAAATGTCTTCATACAAGTATTTTTCTAAATTAAGAAAAAAATTAAGATTAGCGAATTTCTAAAATCTAGAAAATATATTTTGGAGTGCAGATAAAAGCTTGATAGGAATGCCCATTATTAATATTATTACAAAGGAATGAAACGTGACGCCTGGCTACAAAACGATGGAACAACCTTGCGGTTTGCGCCGTAGCTAAACTCACGTGGCCAACGTTCAACCAAAAACGAACCAACAGTCTTCTGCGCCAAAGTGAGAAAAACACTGATTGTGGCCCTTACGGGTCACTGCCTCATCGGCAGGCATGCAGCTCGCTTGGGCGTAACCCACAACGACTTCTGCAGAAGCTGCCAATGTGAAGAGGAGGAGACATTACTACATCTTCTCTGTCATTGCCCAGCTCTTAGTAGAAGGAGACTCAAAACTCTTGGTCACCCATTTCTACTCAACCTCTCGGAAGTATCCGTTATTGAGTTTCCATCTCTACTAAAATTCTTGACGTCGTCACAATGGTTCGGTGGAGACCCCCCGGCTTAAATGGGAAAAAATATGGTATCGCAATGGGCCTATCTTGGCCTAAGTGAAGGGACAAATCTTTCTGTCCCTAGCCACTCTCAACCTAACCTAACCTAACCTGATATGTTAGTACCTGTTACTACGAAAACCACTCGATGGAATTTTGTAAGATTTAAAAAATTTTGAGATGCTTAAACAACAAAAAAAAGACATCATAACATGCTTACATAAACCGAAATACTAGATTCCTGATTTACCAGATCTCTATCTCGATTCTCAGGTCCAAAAGGGAGATCAAAAAAAAGATTGCGTTTTTTGGTACCACAAGCCTTAGCTCATATTTTTTTAACCAGCCACAAATGTTGTAGTTGTGTGTTTCTGTTATAAATGTGCCCATTAGCGACCTAGTTGTGGTGATAAAAAAAGAATTGGTGTGTTGTTACTACCTGTTAATTATTCCCTTTTTTTTTAAAATTTTTTTGTTCCCGTTCCAAGGTTTTTTATTCTACAATAGTGTTACACATAGGACCTTGTGTATTATGTTTCTACAAACCAGAAAATATAGTAGCCCATCAGGTCCGAAAGAGCTCAAGAAGAGAGTTTCTTCACAAGTTTATGGTCTGAATCTGACAATTTCCGTGCTGAACTGTTTCAAGACTCCTTTTCCCATCATCACTCCATCACTGATCCAGTTCTAAGTCAACTAAGCAATAAAAGGATATAAGCTATAATTTTCGGTGCAAAGTTTTTCCAACGTTTTCACATATTCACTTACAAGTCACTCGCATCCGCTGTTTACCTTTATATCGTGCACAATTTGCATTTTTCTGTAAAATAGTACAAAAAGCTGCTTTACGACAACCAAAAGAAACTGCTGCATACTTTGCAGCGTAAAGAGCATGAGAGACTAAAGCTTCATGCTTTAAAAAAAAAAACACCTCTTAACTTTACTTTGAGTTACAATAAAAACCAGCCAAAAAACACACACCAAACCATGGCAACTATGTAGGTATGTGCGTGTGTGTGTGTATTTTTTGTGGCACTTTTAACAGGCGACAGGCAACATATGAACAAGGCACAAGGAACCTGTGAAACTCCCTGGAGCATAATGTTGGCTGCCTTGTGAGCCATTTCAATTAACTGAAATTGAAAACGACAATCGTAAACATTAACAGCTATGCCTGCGCCACCCTGTGGTGCATATGAATGTGAAAGATCCCGCAGGGAGAGGCAACAATTGCAATGCAAAACGCTTTTGCTGCAGCTAACAACAAGATGACGAGCAGCAGTCAAGAAAGAGAAGCATTTCTTGGTAAATGAAAAAAAAAGCAAACAAACGTAAAATTTTATTTGTGCGCAATTTTCTATAAATTTTCATCGATTGCCAAGGGGATATTGGCGACATTTGCGTTTGGCATTTTGCTGGTGCTCCGTCCTTTCAGCACACACACACACACAGCTGCGCACATAACTTTAGCTGCACTTGGAATTATGCTTTGTTGTTGGCGGAAAGAAAAACCCACCAACGTTTCCAATCAACACAACGAAGGAAGTTTCCATGATGGCAAATAAATTATGCTCTAACCTAAACGCAGGAAATGCTAAAGGAAACCCCCGTAAGCAGGACAGCATCGAATTAATGTCTCAGCCTGCCACAAACTGGCCGATGTGGCGGAATTTATGACTCTCTGAAAGACAACTCCAAAGTGGCCAAGCCATCTTAGCCATCCAGTGGTTGCGGTGTGACAATAAAATGGCGTCAAATTGCCATAAAAAATTGAAGTAGCAGAAGGCAAGCAACCCAAATCCAAACAAGAATAACGGAAATGTTCATATACGAGGGGAGTTTGATGAGTCAGTGAAATCAACAGCAGACAACCTCGTCAAATTTGTTGAATATAGAAAAAAAGTAAATTTTGTTTAAATCGTTTGAAGTGAAATTGTGAAAGAAAATGTGAAGAGCACGGTCGCCACGTCTAAAAATCATAAATTGGACATCGAACAGTAACTTCAGATCTAACCTTTTGCTGAGGAAATCACCGAAAACCCTTCTCTCTCTCATCACTTTAAGCACAAACACACATTTGTATCAAACTGCCCTTGCACCATAAAAGTGAAATAATAAATAAGCCCGTAAACCGCATACCGTAGCAGCAAGTTGACTGAGGAAAAGGGTTTATTTGACTGACATTTGGCTCATAAATTTACAATGTCCATGCATTTCATAAGCCAACTTTAATCAATTTGCCAACAAAATTACTTTAAAAAACATTTCTTCACAATTAATTTCAGCCCCGATGTCAGGCAAAAGTTTTGCCAAACCGAAATTGTCTTTTTATTTTTGGGGCCAGAATGTCACACGTAAATTGACACGTTTTTCATTTCATTTGTATGTGAGGCCGCTGCCTGGGGGAGACTTGGCTGCAAAAACCATTGTTATTTCTGGCGCTACCCAACACAAAAAAAAATAACTTCACTAACAAGCCTACAAAGTTTGGCCTTTTTCCACAGATTTGGGGCTGTCGCAAGCTTCAAAGTTGATCAAAAATTGAAGACAACTTTTGTGCGACAGTTGACTCGACACTGCAGTTGACTTGCTAAAAAGATTGAGACTGGTGCGGAGTTTCAGGCTTCACAAAGCGCATTAAATTTAATTAGCTGACATAAATTCACCATCTCTGTCGCACATCAAAGCCGAAAATAAAGCTGGCACAAAAATCATTCTAGCTGGCACCCAAAGGAGGTGGCAGAGATGAAGTCTTTGCCTTTCAACAAAAAAAGTCCAGAGCTGAGTGCATACATTTTCATGACTTATGCAAGTTTTGACGACAGGTGCACGTGTCGGTGACTTTGTGTTTGTGTGCGTGTGAGCGTGTGCGTGTTAAATCAGCCGTCATTTCCTGTTGGCAAACTTTGTCCTGAAGTCAGTTTCATTTAGTCTATGATAGCTTCATGCGTTTCAACAATCTAGTTGACTGTTAACTGCGCAGAAAATTCTAGAATATAAAACGAAAGAGTTTCGCTGGTCTGTTAAAAACGCACTTGGGGTGTTTTCACAAATGTGTGTGAATTATTTACACTTGGCTTTTGTGTGCTGTAAATTAAAACCTACTGAAGAAAGGTTTTCATTTATTTGCCTGCTTACTCGCAGGTTGGACCAAACCTCTGAAATTCTGAAGAAAGTCCCGTTGGAAAATCTAAGGTTCAAGTCTTGGGCCGGTTTTAGTTCGAAGCTTGGTTTTTGGATTCTTATATCGTTAAGACTATTTTTGTTAAAAAAATGAATCATATTTTTTTGAGAAGGCAACAACCAGCAAGTTTCCAGACAGGGTCCGGTTTGGGTCCAGGTGTGGAAGTTTAACGATATAGAAGGCTCGGTTCTGGCTGATCGTTGCTCGCTTCAGGATCGGTTTGCAGCATTGCTTTATACCAGTGGTGCCCAAACTCACATTATCAAGCTTTGCGCTTGTGTGCGTAGCAGCGAAACACAAAGTAAACGTCATGACGTCAAACATGAGCAACAAGCAAACGAACAAATGCCTTGTGAGAAAAGAAAAAGACGAAAGCCACAGATGAGAGAAATCTAGATAACAGGTTTGCTCGGTGCCTCTTTGCTGCCAGCTGCGCTGCTGTGGCGCTCAGGATCGATTCTCGCACTGTCTGGCTCTATCGCGGTTGTATTTTGTTTGCGCCAATTGATGGCTGATGGGTTGGAGTGAGTCAGAGTTGAGAGGGTTCGACTCCGTGACGGAGGTTCGAGTTAGTGACGAAGACGGTTGCTGTCTGAAAGTGAACTGAGCAAAGCT
The DNA here is from genome assembly GCA_018904235.1 of Lordiphosa stackelbergi. Classification (NCBI taxonomy): domain Eukaryota; kingdom Metazoa; phylum Arthropoda; class Insecta; order Diptera; family Drosophilidae; genus Lordiphosa; species Lordiphosa stackelbergi. Next base: position 20,320 of record JAEIFU010003332.1, on the reverse strand, counting down.
GTAATCTAGTATAAGAAGGTCGTTGCGAAAGCACACGTTCTCTCTATCTCTCTCTCTATGCGTGTGTCGTCTGCGACGCCGGCAGAGTTATGAGTCCCTATCCCATGGGATAGGCTTTTGGCATTTTGGGCACCACTGCTTAAAACCATTCAGGAAACTGTTGAAACTGATTCGGAATCCATGCTGAAGCAGACGACCCCATAAACGATATGTACTCTAGATCAGGACCTCGAGCTGAGTACATTGAGATTTGTCCAACCGTACGTCTGCCTATCCGCGATCTAAAATTTTGCTCACAGTCTTACTCTTGCTTTTCTAACAAATTTGCAAAATTTAGTCAAAATCGGATTGCAATATCTTATAGCTGCCCTGTAGTACGGCGTACCGGTACTGGATCTAACGAATCCGCTAACGAATCGTCGCACAGTGGGAGAAATGGCTGATTTAGCGGCGATTTATTAATAACTTCTGCAAAAATGATGCTATTTCTCAACGGAGTGTTTTGTTTTATAGATAAATATGTCACAAATCAAAATTAATATAGAAATAATTTTTTGATTTAGTGCAAATTTTTTATTGATTTTTTTAAATTTTAATTAATTTTTTTTTAAATGGTCTGTCCGATATCTGACCGGTTTTGCCCGAATCTAAGGCATTTATTTACCAATTTTTTATAACAATCTTTTCTTTTAATGTTTTTTACAAGATTTGGTATGAATCGGACCACTATATCATTTCAAAAAACGACAAGAGAAGAAATTCATTATGCCCATGCAAAACTTTTTATGTTTAAGAAATGGTGAATATAGCAGAAACTTCTTTATAACTTTTGAATAACAGTTTCTTTTCATGAATAAATAAATATATTTTATAGAATAATATTAAACAAATAAAAACTATACTATAACAACTTTTTTCGTTAAACATTTTATTTATTTATTTTTTTTAATTTCCGCAATTGTAGCTCTAATGGGTATCTGATGAGGTGTAATCTGAATGATGTCCGATTTTTGTTTTGTTTTTTCTTTACATTCCGTATAATCAACTTCAGGTCGTCCAGCACTTGAGCTTTGGTCCACCAATATAAGCTCACAATCTAACCAGTCCTTGTTTTTGGCTTGAAAATCATTTCGCATTCGACTGTTCTCTCTCTATTTCAATGAGAATTTTTTGGTGAAATTTTGAATGCGCTCAGCTATTTTGACGCATTCGCTGATTTCATATTTATTTTGATCGAAAACATTATCATAATCATATGTCTGCACCGAAGAAAATTTTTTGGCAGCGTCCTTTTCCATCTCCCATACTGCAAATAGCACCCGCTTGGACACTGACATTGTTGCTAAAAAAATGAATTTAAAAATAAACCTGCGGAAACCTGCAGCTGATTTTGGACATTTTCACATCGTAAAACATTCAACTAATTTTTAAAATAACATTTATACCGAACCCGGTCGAACCTCAAAAGTTCTGCTCTACGAAAGTTTAATTTATTAGTATACATTATATCTCTTAGAAGCACTACAATCAATATCGAATTTTGGGACAAAGCACAATCACAGGTCACAAACACTTATTTTGTTATTTAATACATACCTTTTACTTCTTATCGTAGCAAACAAATTAATTGCAATAATTGATTTGCTAATTCTGTCAATAATTGCAGCACGTGCTTAGAATTGTCGGTGAAGCGTTTGGCAGCGTCTGGTAGAACATATGATGTGTTTGAAGCTTCACAGCTGTGCGAATATTGAGAGAAAGGAAAATCGAAAAGTGGTTTTGGCTTATCAGATATATTAGTTATCGATTACTAATCGATGATGGTGCCAATATTTATTTTGAAATTTGAATTAATCGCCGCTAAATCAGACGTTTCTCCCACCGTGCGTCGGTGCGACTCTGCATTACCAGTCGTTAGTGTAGTGATGGGTCGGTCTACGCTGCATCACCAGTCGTCAGTGTAGTGATGGGAGCACACTCGCTAATTTATTTTGGGGAGGGTTTTGGGCCCAATTATTATAAACATTTACCATTTTTTTCCCCTTAATTTTATATAAAAATAATTGACAGGTGATGGTGGCTCTCAGTAAATTATAAATAAGTCAGATGTTACTGCTGCTGCTAGCGTCTGATACCGATCATGTGACAGCATCTCATACTCTGCAAGATCAGCTTTATCTTCTGGAGCCCCTGTTTAAGAGGTGGTTTTAATGAAAAAGTTAATGCCGAAAAATCTAAACCCATCCAATTCTCACTAAGGCACAAGGTATGCCCACCTGTACAACTTAACGGAAACACAATCCCCTCGGATACTTCGGCAAAGTATCTTGGATTAACCCTCGAACGCCGCTTGACGTGGAGCAAACACATAAAAGCTAAGAAAAAACAACTGAATATTAAAGTCAAAAAGATGAGTTGGCTCTTAAGGCAAAGCTCCAACCTAAAACTAAAAAATAAGCTCCTGCTCTATAAAACGATTATAAAGCCAGTATGGACATACGGTATCCAGCTCTGGGGCACTGCATCAAAGTCCACCATCAACATAATGCAAAGTTTCAGTCGAAGCTTTTAAGAAGACTAGTTGGTGCTGAATGGTAGGTGCGCAACTCTGTTATCCACAGAGACCTGCAGGTTCCCACAGTGATGGAGGAGATTGCCCGATTCAGCAGTAGGTATATAAACCGTCTGGAACACCATGCAAATCACCTTGCGATTAACCTATTGGACAACAGTTTGGCCAGACGCAGGCTGAAAAGATTCCACCCCCTGGACCTACCGTTCAGACCGCCCGATCACTGATTGGAGACTAATATAATGAGCAATTCACCCAAAACATCAACCAGTTAATTTTTAGTATAAATCAGCTTAATGTTAATCCCATGTAAATTAAAGTCATAACTATTAATACTAATACTCTTATGCCAATTGAATCATAAAATTCGCTCATTGTCCTACGCAGGACAGATTGCAAATAATAAAACAAAACGAAAAAAAAAAATGCGAATTGCTCATTTCGTGAAATTTGTGTGAAATTTTTTCAAAAACCAAAATAAATATTGAAAAAAACGAAGATAAGTAAGCGTGACCAGCGCCGATTAATGAGTGCAGCAAGTAATTCATTAAAGACCGCCAATGAATTAGCGGCTTAATGTGGCCTAAAAGTGTCTCGCTGGACCGTTGCACGGACTTTAAAGAAATCTGAAAACATAGTGCGACAAAAATTGAAGGTGGCAGCAAGTTTACTGAACCGCCATAAAAAAGGCCGGATGAAATTAGCCAGATATAACATGGCAACTGACTGGACAAAGGTAAACAGTTTTTACAGAGCAATGCAAATATTAATTTAACTTTCCGGATCATTTTCTCGGATGAGAAAAAGTTTAATTTGGACTGTACTGATGGGATTTCACACTATTGGAGGGATTTGAGGAAGGAACTCTAGTGCTTAGGGGTGGCGGACTGTGGCGGGGGGGCGAACCGCCTAAGTTTTTTCTTTTTTAGAAACTAGTGGGTGGGATGGGTTAGTGGTTTTTCTGTGGAAAATTAGGAGTGTAAGCCAATTTTATTATCAGTGTTTCTAAGAGAAATTTTGGAAGAGGATCATTGATGGTTTGGGCTGTGTTCTGTGAGTCTGGATGGTCGGCGCTGGCCAACGAAATGTAATTTAAAGGATTCTTGTCCGGGCAGCACGCGGTGTCACTCCAAAAACCGAACGTTATTGCCTTAAAGCCAAAAACGCCTCTCACGGCTGATTCTTGTTCTGTTAAAAAATTAACTTTTTACGCCTTCCACCGCGAAGGGCGTTCTGCGTTTTCGCGTTCTGCAAATTTTCCGTGCATTTTGTCTGATCTCTTAGTGATTTTGTGTAGATTTTTGGCTTAAGCACGCGATCGATTTGATTTTAATTTAAATCCCTTTGAGTAAGCCGGAACTCTCGCGTAGTCTTTGATTAATAATGTCTAATGTTTAAGCTTTGCTCATTGATTCCTTCTCTCAAATCATAACATTTACTTCAATTCAGTTCCAAGCAAGTGTTTATCACATTTATGTTTATGTACCAAATCTAAGTTCCCACTCTTGATCAGTTTAAGTGCTATTTAACCGTCCTTTTTTATTTAGATCAGAGACGGCCACTTCCTTTGAAAATGTACATAAAACAAGTTTGCCGTCATAATCCGCACAAGAGTAAGCGTAATAAAAAATCTTTCTGAAGAGCACAAAAGGCACTGCTTTTATCACAAAAGTCTCATTAATTCCGCTCGTTTTTTGTACCTTCGCTGTCTGCAGCTTGACTGAAACGCAGCTAGCGATATGTAAATGCCTTAATTTCGTAGATGTAACCAATAAAAGTCTGTCTGTATTCTCAGTGTTTGCGGTCGCCAGTTGCCCTTGTTAAACGTGTTGAATTCAAGCCAACTGATGCGGATGTAGAGGATGTGGAGGATGCGGAAAACACGTAAAGCAAAGTTGCACTTGCGTAAAAGTTTCTTACCCTTTTGTTGCAAATAAATTAAGTGCAGGCGACGTTGAGGCTTATTGGCACAGCTTTCGCTTATTTTGTAAACAGAAACTGAAGCCGGGAGCGGTGCACGCGAAGGGAGGGACAAAAACTATGGTTAGAGGGGGTTAAACTAGAACACGAGTCGACGTTTCCGCTGTCAGTTAAGTCAAATAATGGTGAGAATGCACGAAGCTGTTTCGGTTGGCAGTTGTAGCAGTTGTCAATGGTCTCAAAGACATTATCAGCGAGTGTACGCCCCCGCTTCTATGCCGGAACTTCTGGGGCGGAAGTGAACTGTTTGGAACCCCGGGAAAAATCAATACAGAAAAAGGTGAAAAATCAGTCATAAATAATTCAAAAGACACTCATGCAATATGCATAAATATATGCCGTAGTTAATTAGTACACACTGATTTTTAATGGCGTTAATTGCACGGCATAAATGATACTCAGTCGCAGCAGCAGCAACAGCAGCAGCTGAGCCATTAACTCCACTTTTGTGTGTTAATGAAAAAATATTTAATTAGTCACAGTTGCAGACAACAAGACAAGCAAATATTCACACATTCAGCTTAAAGGAGGGACTTAAATGGCAACCCCTTTAAACAGTTGCCACTATTTTATTTTCTACAAATTTCCTTCAATTGCAAAGTTATTAAATTTGGGGATCAATTGAAATAAGTCAGGATCTACTTGGTTTTCTCCCCCCAACATTGTTATTTTTGCCTATTCTGTTTGCCTAGCAATTTAAACATGGCTGCCCCCGGGAAATGTTATCAAATAAAATATGTCACACCATCTCACAACAACAAACATAAAAGGCAAATGCTTTTTTTGCATATAAATGACAAGCAACAAATAACCAAATGTAAATATGTGTTTAAGATTAAATTTTTGTGCAATCGAAGCGTCAAAACGCATTAAAAAGGGACTGTCAACTTTTATGGGGGGAGAGTAAAAAACGAAAGTGCTTGGAAGTGTAAATGGTGACTGCTTTTTAATGTTAGATTTCCTTGGGCAATTTCTCTGCTCCAGAAGTTGCCAAGACGTTTAAGATTCTTAACTCCTTATGGCGGTTTTCTCCGTATCGACCTTGTCTGGATGTCGGGACACAGCAATATTATCCAGCTCTTCTTTGAGAAAGTACAATGGGGACACCTCTTACAAGGTATTCACGTTCAACCTGAAACATACCAACATTCTTTAGCGTCAAAGTAAAGAGAACATCTTTTGTCGAGTCCTTTATTGGAGACATGCAGCACTCAATGACCAAATTCCATAATGTAATAACCCGGGCTTTTACCCCCAAGCTTATTTCGGTTCAGGTACCGGTCCCGGTCCGTCTCGAAATAATGTTACAGTTAAAGGGGTATTCTCCATGTGCAAAAATTTTTTTCGATTTATTTTTTGTTGTATTTTTTTATTAGCTTGGATAGTAAAGAATATCGCCTCAAAATTATTTTTTGGAATTCGAAATACTTTAGAAGATATAGCCATTTTTTCAGACCAACATTTTCTTCGCTAAAAAAAGAAATTTTTGACTAAATAATTTTCGAGTAAGTAAAGCTGTGAAATATCGGCTGGTTCTTTATTTTGTATGGATACATGTTGTCGTCTCAGATCGATATCGATTATTAATCGGCTTTTAAACAATGAGGATTAATCAGACTGATGTACTAAGAAGGCTCACGCAGAACAGAGAAAAACGTGAGTGCATATTTTCATTTTTTATTTTTTTTGTCATTTCCCAAAAAAAAGGAACTTCAAACTTTAATCGCGTTTATCTCGAAACCACGTTTTCGAACTGGCGGCCATGATATCTCCAGTTACACTGAACCGATTTTGAAGATTAAAACTGAAATCAACGCAGAATTGTCACCATTCTGGTCTGAACCTCAATCATAATTTTAAAGAAAAATTTTACTATTTTTTTTTACACTAAACTACAAAAAAGCCCAAAAATGGATTTTTCATTTTTTAAGGCCATTTTGTCAAAAAAATCACAAAAAATTTTTCGAGGTTCAGACCAGAATTACATCATTCCAATTATAACCCCGATTTTACTTTTCATTTCAGACATCCTGGAGACGTTGGAATCATGGCCGCCAGCACTATAACTTTTTGGACACCCACTTTGACGGCCGATAACTTTTGGAACGCCCTCGCATCGAAGCAGTAAAAAATATGTTTGTTGACTTTAATCTGTTTGTAACATAATAAAATAAACAGATTTGGAAAAACTCTTTGCGTTTTTAATATAAAAATTTTTTAAAAAAAGGTCCATAAAACAGCCTCAACATGGAGAATACCCCTTTAAAGGTTCTATTTCGGTTTTCATTTAATTTCGGTTTTCGGTTTCGATACGGCCGGATTTTTTGCTTCGGTATACCGGTACGTACCGATATAAGTAATACTTTTTTTAATACTGAAAAAATAACTTCTATAAATCTAAATCATTTTATTCCCGTTTAATAAAACGAATCAAACAACCAAAAGAATGGTTTACATTTAAAGAAAATTATAAGAACTCAATTTCGTATTTCTTTACGTAGTAAACATATATGATCTAATAATTGCATTATGTGCTCATACATATTATATTATGTATTATTAGTTTTCGAATTTTATACGTACACTATATAGAATTCTTGTGATTTGCTCCCAGTAACATAATTGCAGTCAATGTGGTTAAGTCCATGCAACTTCTTAGCGGATTTATTATCAATTTTTCGTCAGAGAGTAGGCGCTCCTCGCTAAGCTGCTTAGCTGGAACACTACTTTTGACAATTCTGGGAACTTTGTGGAGGATTCAGACCACCGGTTAAGAATGTTTTTATGGTTTCGAACACGCTAAGGAGAAAAGTGTTAGTGGAATCCAGTAGCTTATTTGTTGACACAATTGATGTATTATTATTACCAAGAATCTTTTCCTGCAAAATCACATATGACTCAACTTCGTCGGCAAAAGCCATAATTTGAACTGCATTCATCATTAAGGAGTGATTGATAAGCAAACGACGAATTTTTTTTTAGAAATATTTAGTAAAAGATCGATTCAAGTATTTTTTGCTCAGTACTTAGCTTTACCTAGGGTAAAAAATATACCTACACAAAAAGTTGTTTTCAAAAAGGATTTTCTACCATTTATATATTTTACCATAATAGTGTAAATATTAGTTTAAGAGTACTGGAGGTGTCTTTAAAAAAAAAATTGTAAATGAGAAAATGTGGAAATTTGGTGTAGATGGTGTTCTCTAGAGTCGCGGTGAGTTGAGGTCCTGGGTAAGATTCTCTTAACCTTTTCTTTGAAGTACTCTAATAAAAAAAAAAAAAAAATTTAAATGTGACATTTTTCGTTTTTGACTAAAAATTGTTGATTTAATGATTTTTCTTGTTGATTTTACCAATTTCAACGTATAATCAAGACAAAAGTCATTTAAAATTAACTATGTGTCCCTTTGATTTCAAAATGCTAACAATTTTGATTTTTTCTTCGCAAATTTCGTATGCGCTATTTATATGGTGAGAGTGAGGAATTAGATCTTGAGAATTGCAAGCAGGCAATTATGCAAACATTTTCTACACACATCAGAGTCCCATTCACATTAAGTAAGCTTTTAGTTGCCCTGACTCAGACGCACGGCGTGGCCCAGTCGTCTGGAACGTCAGTCACATCAAATTTCAGTGCAAGGGAACCGAGTTCGAATCATCACAGAGTAAGTAAAAGTTTTTTCAATTAATAAATGTAAGTTAATTTAATTGGTTGTTTTTTCGGAATAACAAAATTATTCAGGCAACCAGCAGCGCAGCAGTGCGCAGTAATTTGATTTTTTCTTTATATACAAAAATCAAAAGTGCAGACATTTTGTTATTAAATGGAAAAACTTTTGGGCGAAAATCAAAGACGTAAATTGGTGAATTTACCAATGAAAAATGTTACATTTACCAACGTTTTTTTTTGTGTTAGTTAGATCATGATATATGTATAACTGCTTTCGGCCTTCCTCTGAGAGAGCTCCCTCGTCCTCCTATTTGGCCGCTTCTTCAAAGGCTAGCCAGCGCTGGCATTGTGGGTAGATTTAACCGATATTGTGGGTTGGAAATGCGCCAACCCACAAAGTTGGTAAAATTAACCAAATTGTAGAGTAACTTTCACGTAAACCTTTACGTAAGAGGAACTATTGCTATGGTAAATCTAACCGAAAATCTCGTTTAAAAATGCGCCAACCGACATAATTAAGTAATATTTACCGATGTTTACAGTAAGTACTTTTCTTACTGAGTTCACAGTAATTATACCCGTTACTCGTAGAGTAAAAAGGGTATACTAAAGTCGTGCAAATGTATGTAACAGGCAGAAGGAATCATTTCCGACCATATAAAGTATATATATTCTTGATCAGCATCAACAGCCGAGTCGATTTAGCCTTGTCCGTCTGTCCGTCCGTCCGTCCGTCCGTCCGTCCGTCCGTCTGTATGAACACCTAGATCTCAGAGATGGTAAGAGATAGAGGTTTGACATGTATGGGACAAATGCTTCTTTTATCTGCACGCAGATCAAGTTTGTTTTCAAATTTTGGCCACGCCCCCTCCCGCCCCCGCAATTTGGAAAAAAGTTATATCTCCTACAGTTTTAAAGATAGAGGATTCGTACCTTCTAGAGATAGTTAGTAATTAGCAAAATGAATCGATTTGCCGAAGAAATGATAAAGATCGGATGAACGGTTCTCAAGTTATAAGCAAAAAAGTGAACCAAGCCCCCCCACGCTACCCTAAAAAAAATGTTGCATACTTTTTGGATGGTCACACTAAGGAACGCAGGAACACTGTTAAACATGTTTTTTCATGAGTAACGGGTATATCGAAGTCGGTTAGAGCCGACTTTAACTTACGCTCTCGTTTTACCATACAATTGGTAATTTGACAGCTGTTACACAACTGTACAACAGTAGGGTGGGATACTATTTTAGCTGTCACAAGTTGGCAATCTACTTGAGCTCATCCCAGAGCAGAAGAGGCAACCCCACTACTCCCCCACCCACCAAATTTGGTTCTGAAACAATTGTTGGAATTAAACAAATATTTATTAAATTTGAAAAATTTTTACTTACTCTGGGGGGATTCGAACTCGGGGCCATTGGTCTCAACACGATTGGAAGCACGTCTTTACCAGTTACGCTACGCGCGCGTTAAAAGCAACGCCTCTAACATATTACTTGTATTAAATCTGCCTAAACATATGCACGAAAAATTTCTTGAATATCGCATAAATGAGACCACTAGTAATTCTCAAGTTCAAATTCCGTTGAAGTGCTCTATAAAAGACCAACTGAAATTTGCTAAGTCAACAATTTTCGCGGTTAGATTTGCCGTCGGAACAGTTAATCGGTGCATCAAACACATTCAAAAAGTTATACTATATGTGCGGTTAGATTAACTTGTGGGTACAGTTAATTGCTGCAAAAGCAAAGTATGAGATGAAAAAATCACGTCAGAGTTACTAATTCTATGGTAAAGTTACTGTAGTAGCAGTAACTTATTAAAACAAAGAAAAATTTGACAAAATATTTGTAGTTAATTTTACTAGGAGTACAGTTGTTAAATGCAACAACAAAACTCGTGCTAAAATAAATACGTAAAGCTTACAAATTTCTTCAGTAGATTTTACTGTTAGCACAGTTACAAAAAACAAACAAAACCACATGCATAAAAAATTTGGAAAAAAGTTACTGTCAGCGTAGTTAATTTTACCCACCAGATTTTTTGTGTTTACTTTCGGTTAATTTCCTTTACAATATTTTGTGTCCCTTTCTTTGTTGGTCGCGCGCCTCGCCCCACAGTTTGCGGTGTATCTCTGTGTGTGTTTCACCTCGCGGTTATGTTCTGAGATTTTTCTATGTAGGAATGCGCGCTGGAAGGATATTTTACGCTTATGCACTGAGAAAAATGTCGGGAAGATTTTGAGCATATATAGGAACGATTTGATCCCGACCGTACTCATTGTTGAACGTTATTGACGAAAAAAAATCGATTTTAAAAATTGGCATAAAATATAGACAATTAGGTGTTCACCAGCCCCTCGTAAAACGGTAAATGGTAAATTCTCTGCACTCCCCCACATGAGCTAGTGAGCGCCCCTTGTGATTTACCCTAGTAATTGTTGTGTAAACCAGCTGTTTTTAACATTTTGCCCTTAATATTTACAACGGATTTCAGACGCCTCAGTGGCGTCGAGCACTGTATGCCTAACTCATGTAAACAGGAAGTCGTGTTCGAACTATGCAAGCCGAATTTTTTTTTTTATATTATCGTTTGTAGTTGAACACCTTTCAGACCTCGGCTAAATTTTTCGTACTTTAAAAAAAAAAAAAAAGATTTACAGATTACCTGGGACTAAACTGAATATCAAAAATACAAGGTGGATAATCATATCCACTCAGCCAACGCTTAGACAGAAAAACTGTATCTAAACTTGTAAAGCAGATAAGCACGATACCAAGTATTTTTAGCCGATACTTTTGAACACTTCAAGTTTTTACACTTTACACTTTCACGAGCGATTTTATAAACATACCCCAAGGCAACAAAAAGTTGGTAATTTTTTCATGTATTTTGTTGTTGTGTCGTAAACTTTGAAGTTTACGCTTTTTGATTTACGCTTTTACGAGAGCTGGTGGGGGGGAACAATTTAAAATTTTGGGTTAAATGTTAAAACACAAGATGAAATAAAAAATAAAAAACATAACAGCAAAAAAATGGACAATCATTAAAAAATTATAACACTACGCTCCTATTGGTACTTGATCCGGGCTCCACGTTTGTAAGCAATGTGTAGTCCACTCTACCACGGCTACTTTTACCTCAGAGCGGAAAAATGCCAACAGAATTCCATGAGTACATTCTTAAATACGTTTTCGACACCACGTCTTGTAAGAGCTAATAGTCGAGTTGTTCAACGTCACGTCGTCCGTATGCTGTTTAGTCTTCGGAGGTACCAAGGCTCAAGTCCCAGTAAGAGGTAAGAAAAAGTTTTTTAATGTTATCTTAAAAATTAATTACAGTTTATCTCCAGGCTGGTGTGTGTGTCTGGTTGGGGGTCGGTCGGTGCTTCTCCATCCTCCCACCCTCCTCCTCCTCCTACCATAAAAACAATTTTTTTAAAAGTCTTTAAAAAATTAATCCCGAACGGATTGATTGCCCTTACGGGATCAACCCATTTTTAGTACCCTTTCGGCATGAATTGATCCCGGAAATCCCGGAATGGAATGATTTTTTCAGTGTAGAAGAATGGCGTTGTTCACCTCTTGGTCGAACAATCTATCAACACAATTGTGAAAGCGAGAAAGCAAAGCAAACTCGTTCTGTGCCGCAGTTTTAATACTCTTAAGAAAGCTCGTTTCAACAGTTAGTGACTTCGACCAAAAAATTTCGCATATTTGTTTGAAAAAATATTATATTAATGTGGGAGTTTTCTTTATTGATTACATATTTGTTGATACTTTATTGTAATTAAAAGTAACATGAAAGTTTGCAACATCGGCTTAGGCACAACTTGAAGACAGCTTTAAACAAATTGAACCCGACTTGAACTTGGCTTGACTTCCACGCCTCGTTGGCGTCCGAAATCACTCACACTTCTGCGGCACACGTCTTCCTTCATGAAACGATCGAACAACTCTCAACAGCCTCGTCTTAGGTTTGTTCTTGACTCCGTTTTGCTGTTCTGCGTTCGTCGACTTCTGCTTGTTGTCTCGCTCGCACTTCGTTTGAAATACTTCTCGTTGTCTTTATCGTGATGTTGTTTAGGTTTGTAAGGTGCTGCATCTCTATAACAGTGGAATTGGGAACAGACAGCAATATTCCAACCCACATTAATAATGACAGAGTTTAAGAACTCTTACATTGAAAACAAAAAAGTTCTCACTAAAACCCATTTTCCAACCGATCGTTCTTATGGCAGCTATAAAATGTTGTAATCTGATCCGGGCGGTTCGACATATTAGCAGCTTGCAATCAAAAGAAGACTCTGTGCAAACCATTTCTATTTAAATGTAAAAACTTTTGGGTGCATTTTTTGGTTTAACTGGTGAATATTAGTGGATTTTTTAAACTCCCCGGCTGGATGCTTGTTTTGTGGTTTTGATAATTGAAATATTGTTGGCAGTACTGCCTTATTATACTAACCTTCTGCAAAAAACTAGCATTTGCTGTGATCTTTAATGAGCTGCACCGAGATATTTTAATAACCCTTTCAACCCATCGATTAATTCAAATCAGACATTGACAAATTGAACACTTTCAAAAGTGTTGGCCATTCCCAAAGATAATTTTGGCAATTTATAGGACCCAATTGACATTTACAGGCAATTTAATAAAACCCAAATAATGACTATGATTTTTACTTATTTTCCAATAATTGACTTTTGAGCCATTACCAATAAAAGAAAGAGCCAAGGGGGGGAGGGTCGACGGGCGGAGGAGGGGGAGGGGGGGGCATGGAGGCGTGCTAGCAGCCCATTTTCTGTACCCAAGCCATGATTTTTGTGTGTTTAAGTTGATTTTGGGTGTAGAATGTTTTCAAAATAAAACAGGCAATCGATTTGGTTTAGCTGCAACAGCTGCTCCTTCTCCTCCTCTGCTCAGCGTAGCGTACTAAAATTAGCACCTAAAATGTCCCCAAGTGAATTGAATGAAACTGATTTATGGACGCACTTAATGTAAATATGTAGCCATGTACCTAAGAAGGACTCTAGGACCACTATCTATCTGGCTGTCTATCTAGTTTGCTTGTTTGTTTATGCAGGGCACACAGAGCGAGGGCGAGAGAGAGGTAGAGCAGTTGGACCGACCCCCGGGTCGTGTTGGCCGACATTTGCTTAAGCAGGCGTGTGAAAATTGACCATTAGTAATGACCATATATTCTCAATCTTGGTATGATATAACTTGTTGGCCATGTGTGTGCGCGTGTGTGTGTGATAATTGGTGTAAATGCCACAAAGCAAAACCAGGACTGCCTCTCTGGCCTACGTTTAATATGCAGCTGCATAACTTATGGCAATGCCAGCCATTAATTTGAGTGTGCAGGCCGAAGGGTAGGCGGGCGGACAGGCCGGCTACAAAACGTTGCATAGCCACAGGCGCACGTGCGTGACCAGTTCTGGCCAGCCTGCAGGCCACTGGCATCGGAACATATTTTATTTTAATTTGTTTAACAAAAGCCAACATGAAAGTGAAAGTTGCTCCCAGCTCCTCCATCTTCATCATCACGATCGCTTCATTTGCCTTATTCAATCTGGCACACGTTCCAGGGCCAGGGTAGTGCAGCATTGCCAAAAGGATGTGGGGTGGCGGGCGGTGGCGGGAAATCACAATGGCAGCACAAAACAATATGCAAACAATTTTTACCGTTACATGACTGAAATACACAAAATATCAAGATGAAGCCATCGCGCAAGTGGAACAGAGAAGGCAACAGAGACACAAACGGACGCATTTATGGTCACGTGCGATTATAAGTATGTATGACGATATATATATATATGTAGACCGGTCAGATATGCAGACCCAGACAGCAGTGAGGACCGCAATACGAAAATAAAAATTGCTGGCAAAAAGTCTACGAAATAAAAAAGGACCAAAAGGTTTTTGCATGGCTCTTTCCCAATATGCCAATATATATATATTTATATACATATTTGATTGTACAGACCAGTGGCTTCTTCAAAGGGAAAGCTGTGGGGTAAGACGCCCACTGTCTGTGCTGCACTTAATATAAATTAAAAGCGTTCTTATGGTGTTATGAATAGACACCGGATTTTAGATAAAATTTAATTGGTGGTCCTACAAAATATCTGAGTGCATCTAAAGATTTTTCATGAAATATTATATTGAAGTTATTAGTTACGGTCCCCGAAGTAAGTCGGTCAGGGTCCTACAAGGTAGTTACATCAATAATTACTTAAGAAACTGCTTCTCAAGACTAAAAATCATACCGAACCGCAATAAAACACCATGAAAGACCAGTAAATGTTTTGATAAATTTTACAGTGTCGGAGAAAAGTATTTTGGAATATGCTTAAACTGATGTGTGAAGCAGATCGCGAAGATATGTTTTGACTGTCATCCAAGTTTACGTCTTCTACATACAATATACATGTTTAATCACACTTCTTTTCAGAAATACATTTCAGTCTTAGTTTGTATAACACGTTTAGCACTTAGGTTAGGTTGCGATGGCTGAGAGCGACAGGTCGCTCTCCCACTTAGGCCGCTATGGGCCCATTGCGATGCCATATTTATTCCCTGTTAACCCTTTTTAAGACTGAGGCGGGTCCTCGGTACTGAACCATTGTGTGGACAGAATAAATTTTAATAGAGCTGGGATCTCTAGATCGGATGTCTCCGTGAGGCTGAGTAGGAGAGGTTGACCAAGTGTCCTTAGTCTTCTTCTACTTAAAAAAGCGGACGGGGCAGTGGCACATAAGGTGTTGTACTGTTTCCTCCTCTTCTTCATGTTTACAACTTCTACAGAAGTCATGGTGAGCAACGCCTAGGCGTGCTGCGTGTCTGCCAATAAGACAGTGCCCCGTGAGGGCTCCAACCAGAATCGATATGTGTTCTCTTCTGAGTCGTAAAAGTGTGTTTGTACGTTTTTTGGTTGAATGTAGGCCACGTGAGTTTAGATACGTTACAGTAGGAAATGGTATCCCACCGATCCGTAGCGAGACGGAGTGTTTCAGCTTTTATAAGCAGCTTATATGTTGCCATAGGCATCCCAATCATGCTCTTCTCTGAAAGGAGCTCGATGGTGGTTCCTATTCTGGCAAGTTTGTCAGCAGACTCGTTTCCCTCTATGTTGCGGTGTCCAGGCACCCATATAAGGTGTATACTGAAATGTCGTGCGATCTCGTTAAGAGATACGCGACAATTAGTAAGGGTTTTAGCATTGTTTGTATGTGAGTCAAGTGCTTTGAGGGCTGCTTGACTGTCTGAGTATATAAATACGTCGCCTTCTTTGACCGTGAGTGTGTTAAGGTAGGTGGCGGCTTCCTGGATGGCTACCACTTCCGCTTGGTACACACTGCAGTGGTCGGGAAGGCGGAACGACAAGTTGAGATCTAGGTCGGGGAGAAAAACGCCCCTCCTACTTTTTCGTCGAGCTTAGAGCCATCAGTGTAGATGTTAATGGCGTTGGCTCTGCTGTGGGGGGAGGATTTCCACACATGGCGGCTTGGGATGTAGACGTCGTATAGTTTGTCGAACGTCGTTTGTGGTATGCAGTAGTCTGTAGTATACTCGTTTGGTCTTCGAGTATGGTAGAGTGTCCAAAATTGCCCCTGTTCCAGGCATCAGACCGTCTTAGTCTTAAGGCTGTTGTGGTAGCCAGTTGCTTTGCTACATGGTCTAGCGGTAGAAGATGAAGAATAGTATTAAGCGCTTCCGTCGGTGTTGTTCGTAGAGCGCCACTAATACATATCTCCGCACTTCTCTGTACTTTGTGGAGATTGTTCAGGACTGATTGTTTCCCGAGTGCTGGCCACCATACTAGTGATCCATACAGTAATATGGGACGAACGACGGCTGTGTATAGCCAGTGTACTATGGAGGGGGAAAACCCCATTTGCGGCCTATTGCCTTTTTGCACGAGTATAAAGCGACGTTTAGCACTTAATTGTAACCAATGTTTTGTACACAAGTGCCTGACTTTTCGTAGACAAGGGTCTGGGTCGAGCAAGGAGACATGACGTTAAGCCCATGGACCTAAAGCCCATGTGAAAAATTTCGATCACAACTTTGAAATAAAACTCAAAACTTTTTTGGGCCTTATGTGCGGACATAAAGCCAATGGACGCTAAGTCTGTAATTGTAATAACTACAAAACTGCCATTGTTTGGAGAGCTGCGAGGTGGACAAACAAGTGAAGCTGAAGTGGGGGAGTCGCAACCATTTATATGGAATCTGGCCAATAAAATGCATTCCGATACTGGCAGCTGCATCACTTGTCTCGGAGAATCTTTTTCGTTGGCTCTCCCGTTGATGTGGTTGGTGTGCCAATTTCCCAATGTATGCACACCACCCAAGTCCCAACCTCCGTAGCCTCTACAGCCTACGGCCAATCAGCCCTAAGCCACTGCAGTCTCCATAGCCTATTATGGTAGTGTTTCCTCCGGCTTACTGTGGTAGTTTCCGTTGCTCCCTCCTACCTACGGCTAGTATGATCCTCCAGTCCATGCAGCTGGCTGTGGCTATGATTATTACATCTATAGCAGTATGTCTTAGTGGTCAAGCTCTGCTCACGCAGGCCAAACAAAGGACAATGCCCATGGCATTTCCTCTGACCTCTAAATTTCCCAGTTCCAGTGACTTCTTATATCAATTCTTTAAACTCTTTTATTTTATTTGAATTAGCCCGCCAATTGCTTAAACAAAACACAGCTGCATTTTATGCTGTTGCCTGGTCACACTACATTGTCGGAGCGGCTCTGGAAATTATGAAACAATTTCGGCGACAAAATTTCGAGTGTCTCAGTACCTAGCTTAAGATTTAAATGAAATGAGGCACATTGCAAAACATGGAGGAAGTTGCAATTGCAGTTTCAGTGGCAGCTATTAAAATGATGAATGTGAGAAAGACTACAGAATTGGATTCGCCTGTTGCCAGAGGGGCCGGGATAAGTCCAGTCATTATTGTTTCATTTCCATTTGGAACATCATTCGGGCGAGAAGTATCCCACTCCGTTGCACATAACGCTGCAACGCAAGATGGCTCAATTTATGCTTTGGAGCGTGCCCTGTAATAGCATGTCTAGTTGCTCAAATGTGGCGCAAGATTCCATCCTGATCGATACAGTCCACACGGTTCATCGATACGGCAACTCAAAAATTCGTGTATTGCTTGGCTTTCACCGTACCAAACATCAGAATGAGGCAAGAAAAATTCATTAAGCAATTTTTTGATGTGAAACTTTAATTTCGGTAATAGTCTTTGCACATTTTAGAGGAACGCTTGAAATTTGATGATGATGTGAGATTGAAATTTACACTGGCCACATCTAAAATCCCACATCTGTCAGTCAATGTCTCAGAAATTACACAAAAATATATTGAGAAAAATAAATTGGCCAGAAATTAATTTAACATTTGCTCAACAATATCAGGATTATAAATCTCATGGTGGGGAATAAAAGGCAGATATTATTGGTCCTTATCCCGAAGGATGACTATGGATATTTGGGCGTTTTGCGACATATTTTGCGAATTCTTATGCTCCAGTATCTTTTTTTGCTAATTTAATCAGCATCAGATCTCGGGCGTTTTAGTATATGGGCATTGGTATTATCGATGCTTTTGCTGCTCGAAATTTCCAGAATTAATGTCAATTGGGTCCTCTGCGTAAAAGGTGGAAAGATCTGCATCATGTCCGGAATGGGCGAGCACCTATCACGATTTTTGTCACATGTCATCAATATGGTCCTTATGCTGGCTTCTGTGTTAGGCGTTTTCAAGTCTTTTCCTGCCGACTTAATATATTAAATAAACATATTTAATAATGCATGACAAGTTTCTCTGCCACAACTTAATTTCATGAGGAACGTGTGGAATTGAAATATTTTGCTTCAAGATGTTAGATGTTGGACGTTGCTCAGTAGAAAAAGCCTAAAAGCAAGATTTTAGTAGGAGTAAAATTTGATTTCAGCGTCAGGGTGAAAATTTGGAAAAGGGGGGAAAAGAGAAGGGGAAAAGAGGAGATAAAAAAACGATGAAAGAGGTGATGAAAGATGTGATGAAAGAGGTGATGAAAGAGGTGGTGATAAGAGGAGATGAAAGATGTAATGAAAGAGTTAATGAAAGAATTGATGAAATAGGTGATGTAAGAGGTGATGGAAGTGGCGATGAAAAAGGTGATGAAAGAGGTGATGAAAGAGTTGATGAAAGCGGTTTTGAAAGGGGGTGGGGAAAGAGGATCAGTGACTGAAGAGTGACTAAACAGTGACTATGGAGTGATTAAACAGTGACTGGCATCAGATTTCACATGAAAGCCTCGTGAGTGTTAACGACTTACACTTTTTTTATACGGAACTTGACAGCTGAAGGAAAATTCGAACGCCCTCCGTACTAGGCTTTGGGCTTAAATTCAGTTGCCATGAAGAGATATTCCATCTTATGTTTAATAAAAAACCGCGAATAAGTCACCATGGACAAAATTTTTATAAAAATATCCAACGTCTAATAATAACGCGAATTGAAGGAGCATGGATGGCGGTTTTATGTTTTCATATAATCCGAAATTCGAAGAAAAGTTCTTAAATATCCCAATGGCTGTAGGGCAGGGGTGCCCAAGCCCATTCCGCAAGCCACGCATCCGTTTTTGTTTGACGCAAAGGAATAGCTGGTGCGTAAAGCAACCAATTCAAATGCGTGCTCTAATCTCTCTTTCTTTCCGAGCTAAGGTTTTGTTGTTGACGCGTTCAGACCAGAAACAACAACATCATAAGTGACTCTCTTCTCTCTCCTATGTCTCTGGCAAATCAATAAACAACAATAAAGTTTCTTATGCGAAAAATTGGCATTCTCTTTCTATTTCTTTTAGTTGCTTTTGCTACAGATATATTTTGTGCATTTGTATTTGTTTTCGCGAGGCTGTAGCGCTGCTGCAATTGCAGCCATCGCCATTAGTATCCCAAATACAATTTATTTTCGATAATTTTAAGGATTCAATGCTTTGTTTTGAAAAATGGTAGCATAATTCTTTCCATTGCGAGTCTAAAAATCCCATTAATTGGATGAATAAGATTTAGCATTTTGCTGGATTTTGAATTTAAAAATTGTCAGCTTATGTTAGCCCTGCATTTCGTTGGCAACAGACTGAATTGATATAACGCAAAACGCAAATTTTTAATGTAAGAACCAGGGCTTTATCCGGTTCCAGTCTCTTTACCGGTACGTCCCGAAAAGAACCGAAACTGTACTGGTCCCAAAGTTTCGGTTTCGTTCCGGTACTATCGGTTCCAGTAAAAAAGGTAAACGGTGTTCGGTTTTAAAAAAATATTTGTTATGGTTCCGGGACGCGATTTGCATCGGTTTATTTCGGTTAGCGGTTACGGTTCGGTTCCGGTATTGAGCCCGGTAAGAACGAATTGCTTGATTCAAGTATGAATAACAAATTTCTTCATCCACCTATAAAATGCTCTAATCTTTTTCTCCAACTGTTTACTTTGGAAAACTTTCCCTCTGCCTACGGCCCTGCTTGTTTCTCCGTGTGGTTTAAATTTTCATATTTTTGCTATTTTCTCACATTTTTTCGTCCACTCTTCTTGACATCCGCAAAAAAAATAAAGAAAAAAAATTGTTATTTAATAAAATTGTTACAGCGCCAAATACGTTTTGTGGTCAACGCCTTGAAAGGGAAAAACAACTATGTTAGGTTTTGCCTTACTGAACATTTGAAGCTGTTTTGCATTTTAATTAGTTTTGCCATTTTGAAAGTTCGTGCACTTTTCAAAGCTTCTCGTGTCCCTTTTTTAACCCTTTTTTTATTGAGCTTGATCGACATCTTTTTCCGTTTTTGTATTTTTCGCCTCAACAAGAAGTTGTCTGTCATGCTGATGATGTCATGACACCAATAAGTGGGCATGTGAGTGCAGACGTGCGTTGGTTTGCAGTGTCCTTGGGTGATTGATGATGAATCCGGAATGGCACAAAGCGAGGCGAAAACTACAATTTGGCAAGGCAATTATATTATTAGTAAAGTTGATTTGTGAAGGTATGGTTTGTGTATGATAGAGGCATAGATTTTATAATCTTTGTCCAAGTATGTAT
>JAEIFU010003331.1:0-29993 GCA_018904235.1 Lordiphosa stackelbergi | reverse complement strand
AAAAAAACTCAAAATAAAACAAGTAAGACCGTTGCAGTCGAGTGGCCTGACTCCGAAATACCCTGTAGAATTGAGACACACATACAAACACACACGCGCTCACATACACATGCGCGCGCACACTGACTCTATCAGCCTGAAAAGGGAACAGCGCTCCCCTTGAGTGTCTTTATCTCTTATAGTCTCTGAGATCGACGCGTTCATACTGACAGACGGACGGAGATGGCTAAATCTACTCGGCTGTTGATATTGATCAAGAATATATATACTTCATAGAGTCGAAAACGTTTCCTTTCTGTTACATACAATTGCCCTTCATGATTTGTTGTGGCGTTCGAGTTTGCGAGAGAAATCGGAGAGAGAGTGAAGAGAAACACATATGAGGCGACAACAATAAAACACAGAGCTCGCATATGATTTTGTTTTTGCTTTGTGTAGGCTTATGGCGTGCGCGAAACCTATACGCGCAATCTATTCCTTTGCGTACCACATCAACAAATGCGTGTCTTGTGGAATGGGCATTAAATCACATCAAGCAAAAATTAAATACCGATTAATTAATTGACGCTCTACTGTTTGCTTAGAAACAATAGAATGACTCCCGTCTTAATTGGAAGGGCTTCAAAAGCACACATTAAGTGCACAGTCAAAGTCGGCCACTGCGTCGTAGCTCATTTTTCATTCATTCCCTACATGCTGATAAGAAAAAAACAAACTAAACGAAATTTGTGTGTACTATGAGAGGTTAATTTGTTTAATTGTTGTGTTTAATGTATGGATTGCAATGGCCGTTGTTTCTCATCTAAAATAGACACTCATGTTTTTATTTCTTCTTCTTCTCCTATGCGTTTCGGCAGCATATCGCCCCTCTTCAGGGAACCTGGATTTTTAAGTTTATTACATTATCTACTATTTGTTTTTGGTCTCTCCTTTATGCTCCAAAGGAGCGAATTCAAACAATCTTCTTCGCAAAACTTTCGCTTGCACAGAATTACTCAATCATTTTTAACAATTTCAATCTCTATATACACTCAGACCATTATTTTTCTATATTTAAGAAAATCAGTTAAGAATTTAAATCTCCCTCAAAATTAGAAATTATTTCCATACTCAAGAACATTTTTTTCTAAAAAAATTAATATTTGGGAAACTTCACAAAATTCTGAAAAAATGTCTTAATAATGCAATATCCACTAGTCAGACATGGAAAAATATTAAGAATATTGGGATAAGAAAAAACACCCCTCTGATCTAGGGATGTCGAAATATCGATATCGAATACTTGTTGAATAAATTTTTGGTGTGTATTTTTGTTAGTTTTGGCCACAAAAATGGGGGTTTTCTGAAGGCATTCTCTTGGATATTACTAGTATTACTGATGCCACTAATATCCAAGAGAATGCCCTTAAGAAACCTTCCTTTTGCCGAAAAAAACAAAAAAACGTATTCATAAAAATATCGTCTAAATGTATTCAATATCGATATTTCGACAACCTACTCTGATCACAGAAGATATTAACGTTAATAGCCTTAATGGGAAGTTTGTGCAATTAAATATACCGGAAGTTTCATCTAATCCGTACCTGAACTTACCCACAATTAACTGTGATAATTATTTTAACTTTGTATGTGTGAACAAATGTGATGTACTAGAGTCTATCTTTAATATTAAGTCAAATGCAATAGGACTAGACAGACTGGATCCGAAATTTCTTTTAATCCTGCTACCCAAAATTTTAGATCATATTACTCACATAATAAATACAGCGCTCACAACATTTACATTCCCAGACTACTGGAAAATAGCGAAAATTATCCCAATACCAAAGACTTCAAATGATTTCAGGCCAATATCAATACTGCCATTTCTTTCAAAAGTGTTTGAGAAGTTGATGGCCAAAGAAATTAATAGTTTTCTTGAGGAAAATAAGTTACTTGACAATAGGCAATCTGGTTTTCGCAAGCATTGAAGTTGCACCACAGCGCTATTAAAGTTGTAGTAGTTGCTTTGCTTTATGCGCTTGACCAGACAGGTGTCCCCATAGAGCTCATACAGTTCGTCATTATTTCGAATGCGGAAAACACCGCCAGCTTTAAAGGTCCATAAATCCTCCGAAGAATCTTTCGTTCAAACACGCCAATCGCCACTTCTCCGCTGCTGTCATTGTCATGCTTCTGCCCGTATTGCAGGACTGGGATGATAAGCGACGTATAGGAGCTAATTTTGTTCTTTGCTTGAGGTCTCTGCTCTTGAGAGCTCTCTACTTAGCGAGAAGCATCGGTTTTGCAAGAGTGATCCTTCGTCGAGTTCCAGACTGATATTGTTGCGCTGGTTATCGTCGTTCGAGTAAACAAAATCCTCAACATCTTTAAGTTGTATTCTCCCCATTGTAACAAATTGTCCAAGACGCAAGGACTTTTTGTCCGCGGATACAAGGTATTTCTGTCTTGTCCTCATTTACCGCCAAACCCATCAGTTCTGACTGCCTCTCTAATCTCTGAAAACGCCCTGCTTACCGCCCGCTCGTTTTTGCCGATGATGTCGATATCATCGGCATATGCGAGTAGCATTAGATCTTTATAGACCCGTTCTGTTGGCATGTGGGCACCGGCGCAGTATATATTCCATCAGTAGATTGAAGAAGTCGCACGATAAGGTATCGCCCTGCCTAAAACCTCTCTTGGTATCAAATGGTTCGGAAAGGTTCTTTCCTATTTTGACGGAGCTTTGTGTACTTCTCAACGTCATCATGCAAAGACGGACGTACTTTGCTGGTATACAAGGTGGACAAGGCTTCAAAAACCTTTGACCTTATCGGCGTGTCGAAGGCTGATTTATAATCAACGAATAGATGGTGTGTGTTGATGCCCTCTCTCATAGGTCTTCTCCAGGATTTGTCGTAATGTGAATATCTGGTCTGTGGTGGATTTACCAGGTCTCAAAGCCACACTGATAAGGTCCAATCAGTGTGTGTTAATAAGCGGCTTAAGACGTTCACAAATAATGCGCGACAGAACCTTATATGCAATGGGAAGGAGACTGATCCCGCGGTAGTTGGCGCAAACTGCTTACAACTTAAATTCCAATCGTCGGGCATGCTTTGTCAACATAATACGGCAAAGAAGTTGGTGCATCGCCCCCTACCAATTTCCCCTCCAGCCTTGAACAATTCAGCGGGCAGCTCATCAGCGCCAGGTGATTTATTGTCTTTTAGCCTTTGTATGGCTAAGCAGACTTCCCTGTTGGGTCGGCGGGTCTATCTCTATGTTGTCGATTGGGGCATCGCTACTTCTCTAGAGGCGTAATGTCATCGCCTCCCGAGTAGGTTGGAGAAGTAGCTCCCCATTTGTTAAGCGCCACTTGCGGATCGGTGACCAGATTCCCGTGTTTGTTTTTGCATTGTGCGACTCTGGGCTTAAACCTTCTGTTAATTGCTTAATTTTTTGTAGTTGAGGATATTCGAGAAAAACTGGATGACAGCAATGTGACTTTCTAACCCCTTCTCGACTATAGTAACCCATTTGACACGGTAAACCACGAAATACTATTAACTAATCTTAGGTACTTAAATAATTTTTCTGAGACTGCACTCAAGTTAATACAATCTTATTTAAGCGACAGAAAAATTATTTAAGTAGTAGCGAATGGACTGGAATCAGAACTTGTTTTAATCACACGGGGAGTTCCACAGGGGTCAGTGTTAGGGTCACTTACTATTTTGCTGTTTATGTAATGACCTTCCCAAATCTTTATTGTTTAGTGATGTTCATATTTGTATGCAGATGACGTCCAAATGCATGTTAGTCGACCGTTAAGGTAAACTTTGTGAATGTATTGATATAAGTAATTCCCATCATATTTACGTGTTTCTGACTGGGCAAATAAGAATGGGCTGGAAAACACATGAAAAAAATCAAAATGTCTGATCATCTATAAACGAAGATAAATAACAGAAAATTTAAAAAAAACTTACTATCGAACCATTAAATATTTGAAAAAGCCGAAAATTTGGGACTGACTTTTAATAACACTTTAACAATGACTAACAAATTAATAAGCTACTAGGAAAAATATATGGTCTGCTGAGGCAGCTAAATTTTACAAAACACTTCTGCCTACTAAATTTAGGTATCTGATCGCGATAGCTTTCCTAATTCCCACACTGACATACGGAATAGAGATATTTGCCAGCATTATTATGAGTAGTCAGTATAAATTAAAAGTAACAATTAAACATTTCTAGATAGTATAAATCTTAGTCGAACTGATCATGTCACTATACACACAAACAACTTACTTAATACTAATTTAAACAATTGAATTTACTGCAAGGTATTGAAACTCCTACACAAAATAATATACTAAGGAAAAAATCCTATTTATTTGATTTGTTGAACTTTGCGTCTGTCAAGACGAACAAATAACTTAGTATCCCTTAAGATGTAATGTGGAGAGCTCTAAGAAGCTAATTTTATAACTATGCTATTCAGCTCTGGAACAACTTACCCTATTCTTTGAAAACAATTTCAAGCACACATAAATTTATTTATAGTTTAATAGTTATAATAGTTTAATGGAACACTTTAAAAATAATAATAATGTATAGTTAACTTTACAATATAAAAAAAAAAAAAATATATATATTTGTGTAAAAATTATATAAGATTTATGTGAAATTAGTTTTAACTCAGTCTTATTATACTGTCAAAAAATTGTTTGTAAATTAATTTAATTTAATTTAATTTAAGTGAAATTGCTGTTTCTCTAGTGCATTTAAATTTGAAACTCTTTTTGTAACAAGAAAGAGGAAAAAATAAATAAACCTAAATACAAGTATATTAAAAATTATTTTTAAAAATATTTTCAGTGAGTTTGGGTCAAAAATTAAATAAAAAGGTTTATTCTGGACATTTAAAATTGTACTTCATATTTTTAATTTCAAATAATTTAAAACAAGTCGTGAGTCACGCTCTCATCTCTGCTACTTCAATGCAGGTGTACTCTTCCCTACTACAAACGTTGATGTGCTGTGACAAATTCATGATTTGTTGTTAATTCCTGTGCGTGCAGTTGCTCAAAGTCTCCTCTCGATCTCTTCTCCACACTTTATTTGGTTGCACACGCAATAATTTCTCCATACGGTAGGCAATTTGTTTGCCACGCACACATAAATTTATGGTAGGAGTTTCGTTTTTTTTTTTATTTATATTTATTTTTGTTCCTTTGCTCCCAACTGACTTGGCCTTTTTTACACCAAATCATGATGTTGATGATGAGGCCCAAATACCGCAGCATTACTCAAATGTTCATTCGTTGGCACTTAAAATGCCATCAAATGGCATTGGACACGTGGGACTCTTTATGTACATACTCGTTGAAGGCAAAAAAAAAAAAGATGGAACAGACTCTAATAGATATTTGGGTCATTTGTGGGCTAATTGCATATTAATGGCCAGGTTTTTGGCCTCAATTAAGAGTGTGACATAAATAATTCAAAGGGATTACACCAAAATACGGCTTCTTTACAGAAAACTACAAACTTCTATTTTGTATGACCTTAAAAAGTTGGAACAAAAATTGGCATAGGATTTGAATTCTAATGAAATATAATAAATCTTTGGGTTCATTTACATATTTGCCTTGTAACCAGTTTCATTATACAAGCACAATGGAACACGTATTTATGATAGAACGTTGGGTAAAAGGTTTCCATTTCAATGAACTTGGAACTAGCCCAGGTTTGCCAACTGGTTTATAATTAATTTAACGACCAACCTAAATTCAATGTGCAAAATGCAATTCAATTCAAGCGCAACCAAATCAATTTGGTCAATCAAATAAAAAAAAATGCAATTGCAACGTCATTGTTGAATTGAGTTAGCATAAACTGCCCTTTGGATTTGCATATTTGCATCAACAATTTATGCAAATTTCAAGTTGCTTTTTCTTACATTTTTTTTCTCCTACCTTTCCCGGTAATTACCAGTAAAAAGTCTTAGTTAAGTGTAGCAAGTAATGCAAAATTTGAAATTATAATGAAGTTTTGGGCAACCATAAACTTTGTGGCTGCAAAGTTTAAGCCAAAGAAAATTGTTTATTAGCTGTTAGTGGCAAGAGCAAAAGGATTTTCGCTGGCCAACAGCCATTTTGGTCCAGCCTTATTGATGACAAATTCTGATTCAGTTTTGTGCACTGATTCCAAAACTGGTCTCGGTTTTTCTCCATCAGCTCTTGTTTTCAAGATATCGCGGAAAAACCATTTTGCTGTTTTTTTGGCTTTTAAAAAATTATGGAGGTTACACCAAGCAACAATATCTGTATTTATGAGCTCTATGCGACAGTATACATACTAAGGTCGCCTAAAAAAATCAATGGAGCGTCATCAGCAAACCCAAAAGCGCCTAAATTGGCCTTTGAAGAGAAATTTTCATCAAATTTTATCAAATTTTTCAAACTTAATCGCCGTGTACCAGCCATTTGGGGTGGTTGAATTTGAATTAAAACCACTTTAGCATGTAGCTCAATGGTTCTTCTAATTTCACAAATTTTTTTGCATATAAATCTTGTCGATGGACAAAGTTACAGGCGGTTAATCCCGAAAAAATGAATTAAATTTTATGGCAGGATTACTAGATTGATACACAAAAAGTGTATAGGAAATATTAAAAGACTACTTGATCTAACATAGACCTTACATTAATTGTCATGCAAATGTACAATAACATTCAATCAGTACTAGATTAAAACAATTTGCCACAAAATTCTTATTTGCTTAATATCAAACAACCTCTTAAGAAACATTAAAATTTTATGAATTAGGCTACAAATGGGTCAAATGAGTACCGCAATTACTATAATCTACGGAGTAAGCTCCTTGTGACTATTACGATTTTCCAAACTTCAACAAATGCCTGGCGGAAAGAGAATTCAGTAAAAACTCTATCTGTGAAACGAATGTATATGACGAGGAAGTTGACCACTCTTATTATTTGGAGGAATGAGCAATAATTGCAAGGTAGTGCAAAAACTCGCTCCATTTCGCAAGCGAATAACTTTATGAGTCTGTCACGACATTTGACGAGATAAGTCATAAGTTGGAAGTTCGAATTTTTAGTTTTACTTTGAATTAACTTTTTACATACAGTTAAGTGGCCCGAAAATGAAATCCGATTTTCAAAAATTGTTCATAGAAGACCTTTTAATTGAATTATGTAAACAAATTTTCACAAATTAAGGTAATTTTTTTGTTTTCAATGATGGCGTCTTTATACTTTCCAGTTATGAATATTATCTGTTTCAACACAATTATGGAGAGTTTGATCAAAATCGGATGAATATATCGTATAGCTGCCATATAACAAACTGGCAGGCATGTCTCATGCTCCAAGGCTATATAAACTTGAACTTCGGTCAGACCCAAGGTTGCTTCCCCCTAATTTTTTACTATTTTTTTTTTGACAGTGGACTCAATTCATAAAATTGAATGTTTCTCGAGAGGATGTTTGATATTAAGCAATAAGAATTTTGTGGCAAATTGTTTTAATCTAGTACTGATTGAATGTTATTGTACATTTGCATGACAATTAATGTAAGGTCTATGTTAGATCAAGTAGTCTTTTAATATTTCCTATACACTTTTTGTGTATCAATCTAGTAATCCTGCCATAAAATTTAATTCATTTTTTCGGGATTAACCGCCTGTAACTTTGTCCATCGACAAGATTTATATGCAAAAAAATTTGTGAAATTAGAAGAACCATTAAGCTACATGCTAAAGTGGTTTTAATTAAAATTCAACCACCCCAAATGGCTGGTACACGGCGATTAAGTTTGAAAAATTTGATAAAATTTAATGAAAATTTCTCTTCAAAGGCCAATTTAGGCGCTTTTGGGTTTGCTAATGACGCTCCATTGATTTTTTTAGGTGACCTTAGTATGTATACTGTCGCATAGAGCTCATAAATACAGATATTGTTGCTTGGTGTAACCTCCATAATTTTTTAAAAGCCAAAAAAACAGCAAAATGGTTTTTCCGCGATATCTTGAAAACAAGAGCTGATGGAGAAAAACCGAGACCAGTTTTGGAATCAGTGCACAAAACTGGATCAGAATTTAATACAAATAGGGCTGGACCTCACAAAAGTGGTCATTTTGTTGGCAGATTAAAAATATAAAAAAAAAATATACAGTAATCTAAAAATTTTATTATTGGTAATTAAACGTAATTGAATTATTTTCCGATGAAATTTTTATTACTTGAAAGTATGTATAAGAAGTCTCACTTTTCCATCTATATTGACTTAGCTGTTGATGCTGATCAATATTAACCTTATATAGATGCTATTTTTTGATGTTATCTACATTTACACAAGTGTGAAGACAAAAAAAAGTTTAATATTAAATGCTGTTGCTGCGCCCTTCAGCTAGATTCTAATACATAAATTCATTTGTATGCATCAACTTGCATTAGCTGTAAATTATCCATAAAATATTTACGACTCTGACCTTTGCCTTAGCAGTTGGTAGTTTAATGCCTAATGATGATGACAACGACGACGACGACGACGATGGTTGTTTTTCAGTCAGACTCTCTGATAAACCATAAATGTCATGGTGTTATTAATAAAAGTTGCCCATCATACTCAATTGAATTCATTCGGATGGTGAATGCTAATAAAGTCATATCATCTGCCACTTCTCGGTTGGCGGTAGAGTCTCAGTCGATGGCATCTTTGTCTGCACAGCTGTAAGTAATATAAGGCCAGACCCGGGGTATGTCAGGGGTGGCTGTTTTGACAAGTGTCAGCAGAGCTGTCAACACGTTTAAGGCAGATAAAAAATATGTACGAACCGCCCACTAAACGTGGTTGTAATTAAAAATACAACCAGTTTTTGTTGTTCCAGTCTACTTTTTTTTTTTAATATTTAATTTCATGTTATGTAAGGTTTTTGAACGTGGAAAATGAAAAATTTTCATTACTAATAAAAACCCCACGCTAAAGAGCGAATCACCACAAAAAATGGCAAACGTGTTTGACCAAAAAAAATTGAGCCAGAGACCCCCCACCGTTATCATCATTCCTTTTGCCTCGTTTGTTTACATTTTTAATATACAATTTTTCGCGCTGCTTTTTATATCAATTATTTATAGTTACGCATTTTGGTTGAAAAAAAAAGAATGTTTATAAATATTAAATTGGCTCAGGTTAATCAAGATACATTTTTCGCGGTGCTTGAATTAGTATTTTGTTGACTAATAAACTGGATTAAGTTAAGAGAGAGCTTTAAATATTGTTGAAAATCCAGTTTGTGGGCACAAAAATTAATTGTTGTTTATAAACAAAAAACAAAACGGTCATTAGAAACTGAGCAAAATTTAACCAAAAATTTTAGTGATTTTAGTAACAAAATCTAATAAAAGGGATTCACAAAGTTTCTTTTATTTCCTATTTTTTTGTAAACGCCTTTTTTTAGGTTGCGGTGCTTGTATTTTAGTGTTAAAATTAAGGGGTGTAATTAAAAATTTAATTTCCTTCTTAACTACAGGGTGGTCCATTTAAGAATTGGAATTTAATTTTGCTATAAAAAAAGGCTTGATATTTTTCAAAGGTTGAACATTTATTGGAAAGGTTGGTTCATGTCATTTATTTATGAAAAACAAATTCGGTCAAATGACCACCACCGCTGACTGGGCAATGTTTTCGGTCGAGCGCACCGGACGAGTACGTACACGGGTTGGTTTATCCACCAACATTCCAGTTTCACGAACTCGCTTCACGAATTGAGTTTTTTTTTTGTTAAATGTTTTTTTTTTTTAAATTTCGCACAGTTTGAGTCGAGGACTCACCACTTTGGAAATATGTTTTTAATATTTCCCAACTTTCTTCAAGCAAATAGCGACCCATTTCTTAAATGTCAAAGTTTTTACTAAATATTAGTCGCTTTCCCAATGACATTTGACGTTTTTAAAGTCAAATTATGAATAGTTCAAATTCCAAACACTAGATGGACCACCCTGTACAAATGTTTCATATTACCTGTAGTAAAAAGTGTCCCAGGGGGAGAGGGGTGAAAGAGGGTGGAAAGAGGGTGAAAGTTGTGGGAGGAGGGAGAAAAAATGGAGGGAAAGTGTGAGGGGGGAATAGTGGGGGTGACTTAACAGTGATTTGACAGTGACTAAACAGATGCTTGAAAGTGACTAAACAGTGACTTGACAGTGACTTAACAAGGACTTGACGTGATTTGACAGTGACCAAACAGTGAATTGACAGTGACTAAACAGTGACTTGACTGTGACTAATCAGTTTCTTGACAGTGACTTATCAGTGACTTAACAGAATCCTAGAAAAGAAGGAAGAAGACAGCATCCAGTGATCTTGTTGTTGCTATTTCTACTCCCTGTTTTCTTCTTTTGAAAGATTGGTGCTTTATATACCATTGAGAGAGCTTGTGATTTTGAAATTAAGCCTTTAAATTTAGCATCATGTTTCATATCAAAGCCTCGTAAGTGTTAACGAAACTCACACCTTTTTTTCAAGTTTGACGCCTATTGTTAAGAATTTGTTACAAATTCATATTTTTAAGTATTGTCCATCGCCAGACACTAGTTTTTCTCAATAATCTGTCAATTTTCGGATACGATGCGTCTTTTGATGCGATCCACGAATCGATCCAGTTCCGGAGTTCTTCAAAACAGCGAAAATGCTGATCCTCAAGGGCATGCGTCATCGACAAAAAAAGCTTTTCAAGGTTGGGCCTCATGTAGCTTAACTATTTTCATATTGCAAAATTAACTTGTCGT
Source organism: Lordiphosa stackelbergi (assembly GCA_018904235.1). NCBI lineage: Eukaryota > Metazoa > Arthropoda > Insecta > Diptera > Drosophilidae > Lordiphosa > Lordiphosa stackelbergi. The sequence continues at coordinate 19,191 of JAEIFU010003331.1, read as the reverse complement.
GCCTTTGCTCGTACTCTGACCGGTTTTTCTTGAAGGTTCGGTTCAAACGCATCAATTGAGTTAGGTAGAGTTACCCTTTGATGGTTTCAAAATGGTTGAAGCAGCTCATAGTAAATCACGCCCAATTGCCACCGAGCATATTCGTGAATATTCGTCTTTGGCGTCGATTTTGGAGTACGGCGCTTTTTGCTCTTGAAGCATGTTCCCCATAAACTTCTTACAGCATTCTATATAAAAGCAGAAAAGTAAACTTTCCCGCAAAACTATGTTGTTTACACTTTAGCGAATGCGATACATACTGAAAAATAAAGCCAAATGATGGAGCATTAAAATGAAGTTGGTTGCAGCATTGTTCGGTTCGATTTACTGCTAATCACCCATCTCTTAAAAATCTTTTAAACTTTTTTGTACAGGTAATATATCTTGTTTTTTCTTATATGCGATTTCCACCTCTATAGGTTTCGATTGCACGATTTATTGATAAATTCATAAAGGTGTTTTTACAACGTTCAACATCCAATGATGGGGTCTGTTTGTTTACCTTAGCGCATTATTCAAAATTAATTTAGTTAATACTATATTACTAATAAAGTTATAAAAAAAAAGGTAGTGTAATTGAAGATCGTGTATGCGGAGATCAGCGTTGCAAACGAGAAGTTTCACTCACGTAAGATTTGGGCATTTGGAAGGTAGAAACAATTTAAATAGTAATCCAGTAGTTTTTACTTATTTATTTTTTAGAGCAGGTTTCTTTTGATTGAGAGCATAAGAATTATAGAAAGGCAATCTTTTTACATTTTAGTCCAGCTGCTTCCTGTGTCTTTTCGGTTTGCCACCCCACTGTATAAGCGGGCCGTCGCACTTCTCTGATTTTAAGGCTATTTGGTAAGTCCCAGCTCAGATGGCTCCACTTTATATCCAGATGGAAGGCATTTCCCTGGATATTCAATTTTGGCATGTGTCTTTCGATATCAATACTTATCGATATATCGATACTTAGAGATATCTATATACTTATCGATATTAATCGGGTATGTTCCAGAAATATGCAGTTTAATGCGGTTTTTGATAATTGGACGCGAACGTGGACGAAGCGGTACTAGAAAAGCCCAATAAGTTTTCTAATTTTAGTTTAATTTTTCTAATTCAAATTCCAAAATTTCCAAATCATCAAAGTAGTCAATGCAGAAAACCGTTCCGAAAAAAATATTTAGGAAAAAAATCTAGTGTCGCCCAACGTGGGGCTCGAACCCACGACCCTGAGATTAAGAGTCTCATGCTCTACCGACTGAGCTAGCCGGGCTGATAATAAATGTCCGACTGTTCGCTACAGATAACAGATAATGACCTAACATAAATACCAAAAATAAATAATAAAATTTTGTACATCAAAATTAAACTTCAAAGACTTATAAAGTGCTTTTAGCATTTTATTATCATTTGCAATTCTAGCCAAAAATTCGGTTTAAATCAAAAGCAAAGAATCGACCCATTTCAATTGAGAGAACGGAAATTGCCTCATAAAATGAAAAAATAAACGAAATATTTATGCACTTTGTTTTTGAACAATTTGTGTTTTGCCACACCCAGTCCGTCCGTTTTCAAAGTTAAATATTGGATTGACAAGCACATGAAGTTAATAGCAAATGCTTTTAACAATTTTAAGTTGATCTGCAAAAGTTTCTCCTCAAAAACCGCAAGAGTTTCGCAACTACGCAACAAAAATAAAACTGTTAAGTAAATTTACCAAAATGCCTTGTAAACTTAACCCCAAATACATAAAGTAGCCTGAAAAAAACAAAAACGAAAACAAAAAGCAAAATCTCACAAATTGTTTAAGCTTTGAAAAAGAAATCCTGTTTGGAATAAATGTAAATTAGATTTTAGACGATTGACCCTGAACTTGTGCGAGAATATTTATGCGTTAATCAATAGTACGAACTTTTGGCTAAATTTATGAGAATGTTCCAAACAAAAAATTTGCATATAGCGATTGGCAAAGGGGCATCAACGAGATTATGTGCTTAGGGTGAAATTTATGTGAACCCAAACTCAAACTGTTTTGGCCTTTGACATGTTTTTGTGCGGGTTGACAGCGTGGAATAAAATTAAATATAAATATAAAATTATTAAACATAAATCATTAGCTGTTTGAAAAGGCAAAGAGAAAGGTAAAAGGCAGGATTAATAAAAAGCAATGATTCTCCAAAATGAACATAATTAAACCCAGTCAAAACAATTCAGAAATCTACAAAAAATTATTAAGACAAAACCTTCAACAATCGATTTCTCCATGACTTTATATTATTCTGCTTAAGTCATTCAAGCTTATTTAATACAATTAATTTCAATTATCATATAAAAAGTTTATTACAAATTTCTCCCTCATCAAGTTAGCCCTTTTTGCCCGTACTTATATTTTTATGACTTAATCATTTTTCCAAATTTTGCTGTCTAAGCAAACCAAATTTCACATACACGCGCTAATGAAGACGATTACAAGACATAAAGTACACCTTTATTTTAGGTCTGGGCTAAATCCTCCCTCCCTTTCTTCATTTGTGTGATCTACCAGCCCATTTCCTGTCTATTTCTAGACAAAATCAATATTTGCATTTTAAGTTTAGTTTCTTATGTTTTGTAATGTTTCGTGTGTTTCTCTTAATTGCCGTTTTTTTTCGACCTTGTCGATATTTATGATATTTTTGTTCAGGGGGCCAATGTGTTTGGCTTCGCTTTTGTATTGTTTATCTACAACTTACACGTTGCTCTGCTGGTTCACTCAGATAACACGTGTTAACGGATGGCCAAAAGCAATTATTGAATTTGTTTTGTTTGGCTTTTATGTTTATGTTTCCGTATCAAGAATTGTCTCTTGTGAATGAATGAGTTTTCATTTAAAGCTTTTATAAGTTCTTGGGGTCAGTTGGCTTATCTTTTAATTCCAAGTTGACTACAGCAAAATAAATTGTGCAAATCTGACAACAAAGCGGCAAAAGTGAGCGATGCGGAAACATGCAAAACTTTCAACAAGAACAATGAAAGTGAGCAAAAAATTTGCAAAGAAATAAAAAGTGGACAATTTTTTTGTGTAAAATCTTTTGAACTAAAAATTATTTGGCTTTACATCTCCCAAAGGGCCAAGGTCAAACCGACCTTCTCTCATGACTTGTGTGTTTGTAGTTTAAGCACAAGAGAAAGGGACCTACCGTTCCGAGTGGATTCGAGATGCTTTTCTATGGTTATATGCTTCACCGCTAAAGCCAATAGCTGGAGTAGGTGACCAGTTGTGTAAAAGTTTTTAAAGAACAACCATATTTTTTAGAGCTCAAGGGTGCCCAAATTGAGCTTACGGTGGCGTGAAATCAAATACAAATGCACAAAATATGTTTTAAGCAATATCTAATAGAAAATATATTGTTAACGAAAAGCCAGAACCAAACGAGGTGAGCGCTGACTACGCATAAGCAAAATTGTTGTTGCTTTATAATTTTTTAGAGACATAGGAGAGAGAGAAAAGAGTCACGCGCCAAAGAGAGGAGAGCGCGAAAACGTGACGGAGTCTCTCTCTAACACACAATGAAGGTTGACTTCGGCAAGCATTCGGAAAGAATCGGCAAGTTAATTCGTGCCCCCGGGGATATCGTTGGTGAACTCTGTTGTAGGCATATGGCGGGCATGCCTCGTATGCACTCCAGCTATTCCTTTACGTCAAACAACAACGAATGAGTGGCTTTCGAAATGGGCTTGTGCACTCCTGGTTCAGATTTAAAAGAGAGCAACACAAACTTAAGAATGTCATATTCCTTAGCATTCTAAACTTTTTTGTTTATAAAATTTTTTTTTTAATTTTTTGGGAACATTTTAGCTTAAAGGCTAAAATATGTTTATACACTGTGGAGAGAGGTACATAAAGTAAAACTTAGGTTTGGATGCTAAAAAAGTATGTAACGGGAGAACGCCCCATAAAAAAAATTGGGACGGAATCATTTCCGACCCTAGGAAGTACTATATATTCTTGAGTCAGCATCAACAGCCGAAGCTCGATTTAGCCTTGTCCGTCCGTCTGGCTGTCCGTCTGTCTGTCCGTCCTCTGTCTGTCCGTATGAACACCTAGATCTCAGAGATGTGTAAGAGATTTTGTCATGTATGGGACAAAATGCTTCTTTTATCTGCACGCAAATCAAGTTTGTTTCAAATTTTGGCCACGCCCCCGCCTAAAAAATTTGGAAAAAAGTTATATCTCCTACAGTTTTAAAGATTGAGGATTCGTACCTTCTAGAGATAGTTAGTAATTAGCAAATGAATCGATTTGCCAAAGAAATGATAAAGATCGGATGAACGGTTCTCAAGTTATGAGCAAAAAAGTGAACCAAAGCCCGCTCACGCTACCACCCTAAAAAAATGTTGCATACTTTTGGATGGTCACACTAAAGGGAACACAGGGAACACTGTTAAACATGTTTTCATGAGTAACGGGTATATCGAAGTCGAATTAAAAGTTAGAGCCGGCTTTAGCTTACAAAAAAAAATAAAGGTGGCTCTCGTTTCTTCTTCTTATTTCCATTACATACGAATACGGCAAAATACGTCCTCGAACCTTTAACAAAACAAAAATTTAAAAAACATATAATAACATTACGTTTAAACAAATTTACTCACCACATTATTTCCTTAATATAAAAATCGATCCAATAAAATTAAATTTACAAACCCAATATAAAAAATTTTATTCAAAAATTAAAAAAATTCATGGAAAATTTCTATTTAGTTTTAATAATTCGCACTTTTTTGATTATAGCATGTAAATGGACAAGCATCAACCACATTTTCAAAAGGTTGGTCAAAAACTCCCATTTTTTAAAAGTTGCCATATTGACCGAACCGCAATATTTTTGCACCTAAATTCTTCATAATTCGCGGTCCATGAATTTATTTCGGAAATTGCGGAGACCGTTACAATATGGGGTCAAATTTTCATCTGTTGAAAATCGTACTAAACTCGATGTTTATCTCAGCTGAGATAGGCCAAACAGCTATGCACTAGAAAAATCTTAACATCGAAATATTTCTCGAGCTTACGACTCAATTATCTGGAAAAGACCTGTTCATTCTAGAGCAATTTACGAAAAAAAATATCGATTTTTAAAGCTCAATTTTTTTGAGGGGGGTGGTATAGTAATTTCCAAATCACTAGAAATAAATTTCGAAATAAAATTTTTGATACTTAACAAAAAATTCGTTAATGGATCAACCAGTTATTCCTTTATTGTACTTCTGATATCGAACATTCTTGGTCTAAGTAAGATTCTCTATCAAAATAGATTTTTATAGAAATTTTAAGCAACATTTTTTAAAGATCCGGACTTCGTAGAGCAGTTTTGAACTCAGACTCAGGACTTAAACAATATTTTTTAAGTTAACGACAGGGGTTAGGAGTTATTTTTTGAGTATAAGTGTTTCGCTCAGGGAAAACACATATGCCATTATTCCCCCCTTTTCATAGACATTTTTTTATGAATTCGTGTCACAACTTTTGAAAATGCTTTTCAAGACCACAAATGACCACACATAACTACAAAACCATGATTATAAAATAATGAACCGCGGTATATACCATGATTTATGCTCCCATTGATCTAAGAGTTATTTTTGGGAAACAGGCGTCATTCAGATGCTTAAGAAAATTGTCTTGCTTCGAGGCGCCGACACCCGCAAGCATACGTTGCAACAAGTGCAATTGCCTCAGCAGGTACAGTGTGCGCGATCGAGACTCGCTTGGCACTGAAGCAGATGTCTGCAAAAATAAAACATGTGCAGTGTGTGTCTCGTTTGTCGACTCGATTTTAGCTGATACGGTTGGTTCTTACTGCTTTTGTTGTTGGACTGCTTTCAAACTTAGATTTCGTGCCCACCGCTGTTATAAAACATTGTCCGCTGGTCTAGCTGGCAACGCCACGCTCATTTGATTGTATAGACCCTTTGATCATGCACAATTCAATACAAGTAGTATCTCAGACATGTTGCCATCAGCGCGTGAAATGGCGCAACGCGTTGAGACGGCATTTCAATAGTTTTTAGTCTAAGGGACCAGAATAAGTTAAAATATTTTATATACAATTCAAAATAATTCGTTCTTTTTGGTTTAAATAGGGAATATTTGACATTACAAAGCGGCATTCTAGTTTTAAGTATAGGAGGGACTTGTCACACATTTATTGCTCCAACTATCAAATTCTTGCAATATTCTCCTAGAAATGTTGAAATGCTTGTTAAAATAAACAATTAACCAAGAAAAATGACACGAGCCGCTGCCCATCTACAACTCTACAACTTCGTATTACATCTTAACAGACTTGAGTTTCAATTGGCATTCTTATGTATTTCAGTTCAAGTTCTTTTCTCTATTTGCCCATGGCACACACATCAAGGGAAATTAGAATAAAACCGCTAATGAAAACAAACACAAAAACTGCCGCTTCTTCTTTGCAATGTGCACAGCTAAAAAACCATTTTACATTTCTTATCTCCCTCAGCTATTTCAATTTACACATTTGTATGAAGCTTCGTTTGGGACGGCACTTTGTGAAGTCTATCTTTCTTATGTCTGACTGAACATTGTGGCGTGCCTCATTAAGAAATGCAGTCAAAGTTTTTGCAATGGTTTCCTAACCCCAATGCTGTTGACAACTGTCATCGACATTATTGTAGTCGATTGTAAAATGTCCATAAATGACTTAATAGATGGGAATGGGAAGAGAAAAAGTGTGGCAAAGAAGCGGGCGAACAGGTTGGTTGGTTAAACCGACATTTATGGTGGGAAGGGGAGTGGAACTGAGAAGAAAAAGAAGCAGAAAGATGGGAGTTAACTGACAATTGAAGTTAGAGCCCACAATTATTGCTTATAGAGTGATGTTACAACAAAGATTTCTGAGTGAGATTGTGTTAAAAAGTTCAAACTTTGAAATAAAAGAGGTTGAACTGAGTATGTACTCAACCCTACCTCAAGTTCCTTCAACTTCAAACTAAATATCCCAACCTCAGGCTAGCCATTTCGACGCCCATTTATTCCTCCTTTTGATTATAATAAAAACAAAATCTTGTCCCACAATACTTTTCAACTCATGAATCACATGACTTATTTATAAACGACATCAGCGGGGCAATATCCATCCACACAACCCATTCCAATCCCAATCCCAAAAAAAAAAAAAAAACTCCTCTATTTTTGCGCTTTTGCCCGGCTAAAGCGGCGGCTACTTCGTGGCCGAAGCAGCAGCAAACAAAACAACAAATACAAACAAGCAAAAATTAGTTCAAATTCTATATTTAAAAGTAGGACTACCGGCAAAATGTTGCTGTGCTGCAGTTTTCCAAACGAAGCGCAACGCGGTGGAAAACACTTGTTTCGGTTTTGGTTTTTCCGAAATGAAAACACAAAAACAAAACCTCAGTTGTTGCAGGCATGCATAATCAAGGCAACATTGCCAAGGTAACTGAAACGCTAGTTGCGTATCAGAAATTTTATTATGATTAGAATCTTCAACAGATTCAACAGATTGAATTTTGTAATTAAAATACAAAAAAAAAAAAAGTATAAAAAAATTTTTTCTCCCAGAAAAAGTTTAAGTTCTCAAAATCTAAGCTGTTGACGACTCAAACATACACTCATCGAAATTTGATTAAAAGCCAGTCTTAAAAAAATATAAAAAGGATACAGAATAAGGTAAATAAAAAATCAAAAAATAATCTATTTAAGCTCCAGGCTTATTTATGAGCTCGAAAATGCCTAACCGGAAGGCGCTAATCATGATTTTGAACTCTAAATCCGTTATTTTGGCCCATTCTTCAGTTACAGCTTTTCAGCCGAGTTGATTTTTCGTCCGCCAGCATAAACACGACGCGGAAGGTTACCACACATGTTCTGAATTGGATTCATGTCCGGAGAACGAACAGGCCATACTAAAAGCTGGATATTCTTCTTAGTGAACCACCCACGACTGGCCCTTAAAACGAGAATGGGCGCATTATCTTGCTAAAAAATGGTGTCCGGGTCCGGCTATTGCTCCAAAAAGATAATCAACACTTCATTCAATAAGTTTAAATAGCCTTCTGTATTCCTGCGACCTCTAATTTTGCATATCGAGGTCCGATTGTGATAGCTAAAAGCGTCCTAAAACATCACAAAGCCGCTAATACAGTTTTGGGAGGTCAAAATGCGCTCAGACGCCTTAATGTCGTGCCTTTAGTAACTAAAACCATCTGACCCATTCAATTTAACCTTTTCCTCATCTGATAGTACCACATTTGTAAGCTCCTCCCTCGAAGACTTCTAATATCCTTTCGTAATATCCCTTCTGGCTTATTTGTTAGATGTCTGTCAATGCGGGCTTAATCGTCATTTTCTTAAAGATTAACGGTCGCACGAGTTCAGAAGGTTACTTAAATTTATTGGATGAACTCTTAGTAGACTTTTTGAACCAAGAGGCGGACCGGTATGCAATCTTTTAGCAAGATAATGCTGCCATAAGCGTTTCATGGGCCAGTCGTAAGTGGTTTAATAAACGAAAAATCAAGCTTCTTGAATGGCCAGTACGTTCTCCGGACATGAATGCAATTCAGAACATGTGTGGTGACCTTCCACGTCATGTTTATGCTGTTGTTGTTATGAAGTTGTTGTTGCATTATACTTAGGCTTATCCCATGCCTATACGCTTGGCTAACGCTCTTTGCAAACCAACAACGAATGCATGGTGCGCGCATAGGCTCCGGGAACCTCGGTGATTTAGTGGTTCCAGTAAACAATGTCAGCAACAAGTAGGGGTAGTTATTTGGGCCGTCGAACCAACACATGCGAAATGTTACGGCAGCAAGAACAGATCAACAATTACATGAAATAAATGAAAGTACGCATGTCAGAATGTCGCAACTGGGTTTTTCTCAATCACAAGTGGCACGAGCTTTCCGAAGTCAACAACAATTGGAGCAGAGACAAGCGCTCGGGACAGATGTTAACACACGCAGAACAATTGATCGACAACGCCAACAAGTACATCGAGCATTTACATCTGCTTCGTTCCTTCGTCTCGCATTCGAGTATGAGTCAGATATCGAATATTCCGCTCATCCGAAAGTTCTGATTGGTGCTATAGACAAAGAATGTCCCAATTGTCATGCGCTCAAATTCAAAAATGAGTCCGCCGGGATGTGTTGCGCATCAGGAAAAGTGCCACCAGAACCATTGAACGGTTTGCTCATCGGCACTGATCCAGACTCTAACCTGTTTCTGAAGTCCATTCATAGATTTAATTCATGTTTTCAAATGACTTTGTTCGGAGCTACAGAAATAATGCACAATAAATCGGAAAATGGTCAGCAATTTAATTCAACCTATAAAATCACGGGGGAAGTGGTTGGGATGTGGGTGGGAAGTGGATGTGAAGTAAGTGGAATGTGGGGGGTGGGAAGTGGGTGGAAAGTGGGTGGCATGTGGGCGAAAAGTGAGTGGGAAGTGGATAGGAAGTGGGTGAGATTTGGGTGGGAAGTGGGTGGGATGTAAGTGGCATGTGGGTGGGAAGTGTGTGGGAAGTGGGTGGAAAGTGGGGGAGAGGGTGGAAAGAGGGTGGGAATGGGTGTGAAGTGGTGGGAAGTGGGTGGGAAGTAGATGGGAAGTGGGTGAGATTTGGGTGGAAAGTGAGTGAGATGTCGGCGAGAAGTGGGTGGGAAGTGGTTGAGATTCGGGTGGGCGTGGGAAGGGTGGGAAGTGAATGGGATGTAAATGGCATGTGGGTGGGAAGTGGGCGGGAAGTGGTTGGGAAGTGGGTGGAAACAGGATGGGAAGTATGTGGGAATGGTTGTTAAGTGGGTGAGATGTGGGTGGGAAGTGGGTGGGAAATTTCGCTGTACGAAATTTGTCCTACGCATGCTCAGTGCAAGAGGTTTACACGACCGCGTAACTCTTGTTGAAACAGCAATTTGAAGCAGGCTGAGAAGGTTACGAATCAATATCGCCATCGATCAGCTTGTGTACAAATATGATGCTTCAGTCGATGATAGACGCAACATATAGATATTGCCGAAAATGGGATCTCAAGATTAATCGTAAAAAGTCGAAAGTAATGGTGGTTAGATCGGGCAAGGGACGACTGAGCCTCAACGGAACTCCGCTGGACCGAGTAACGGAATATAAATATCACGGCATACAGTCACGCATAACATGTCACTTCATAAGCACCTACAGCAAAAGTTGCACGTGGAAAACGCTTTTTAGCAAAAAAAAAATGTAAGAGCCAGTACAAAATACAGAATGTCTCAAGCCACCGCAAAATCTATAATGTGCTACGTAGCGGAAGTCTGGGGTTACACCAAATTTGAAGAAGTTGAAAAACTTCTGAGGTATTTTGTAAAAAGAGCATTCTATCTTCCTCAAAACACTCCTACATACGCAATACATTTGAAGACAGGCCTATCGGAGCTTTATGAGCACACACTAATGCGGCACTACTACCCTTTATTGCGGCAAACTTTCTGGTAGAAACCAAGTTGCAATGTATTCATGTATGGGAAAACCTATCGCAGGAGTTTAGTATTGACTTGGATATAAGCAGCCCTTCATCTTGGAACACAGCGCAAAGAGTTTTGCTTCTGGCAATGTATAATAGAACCCGAACAAATTTTGAAATATCAGCACGCCAAAGCCTAACTCGGTACAACAGCTATAGACAATGTGAACCTGAACCGATCAAGGAGCTTAATTACTTAACCACGTATGACGCAACCACGATCTCAGCTATTTTCAAGGCCAGAGCGGAGATGATAGGCCTGGAACTATTCCCCACAGGCATAACAAAACTGAATTATGCAGTCTCTTGTAACACTTGGAGAACGGGAAGATGTCATCCACTTCATACATATTATTGTTACTCGAATGAATTTAAAAATGGATAGATAAATCAAATAAAAGAACTACTACTACTACTACTACAAATATGAGGCCATGACAAGTTCTCCGATTCGCTGTCTATATAAGATGGTAGAGGGCGATGCCGCGCAATGCAAACAGAAGAAATTGTTTTTACACACTTTCTATAAGGTCTTGATACTTATCATACTGAGGAAACCAAACGCAAGAACAATATTCGAGGATCGGGCGAACAAGAGAGGTAGGCAGAAGTTTGGAGATGTAGGCATCATCGAATTCCCTTGACCAGAGTTTAATAAAAGCCAAAACACCCTTAGAATTATTTACTATAATGCTGATATGGTCATTGAAGCAAAATTTATGGTCGAAAAGAACAACTAAGGCAGTCATAGTTTGGAGTAGAGTAGGTAAACAAGTGAGACCATGTTTAGTTGAGTGAGAAATCCTTACTGTTCACGTTTAAAAGTAAGTTTTTGATCACAAAGTTTCAGCGTTTGTATCTTCCACTTTTCACCAAGCTAACCCTGTTGCTCTAGTAATCATAGATTTTTAAATTATTTATCCCAAAGTTGTCTATATTTTTCAAAACAATAAAACGTTCACAAAGACAGATATCTATAGTAAAGTAAAGTACACCAAAACCGAACACTTACTCATCATATCCGATAACAATTGCTTGCTTTAATGGTACTAATGGCTATCGGTGGATCTATCAAGTCGCAGCAACGCTTAAAAATGGTGCCGACCACCACCCCAGTGCAAAGGTAAGAAAGTCCAGTGGGTTGTAGAATGCATGATATGCGTGAACAAATGAGACAAAGGGGGTTGTGTGTGTGTGGTTTTCGTCTACTGCATTTTTCATTAATTTCTCAACATTTGCATTTCATTAATAATGCATTTTAATTACGAGCAATCGCAAACTCTGCTCCCGCTCATCCCTTTCTGAGTCTTGCACTTCTGTCTGTGGTGATATAATAAATATTTATAACAACATCACGGACTTAAGGTATAAAACAGACATGGGATGTGTTGTAAGCTATTTAAAACTTCAATCGGGCTTTGAGATGTGAGCGTGAGCTGGCGTGAAGTAGGTCACAAAAACGAAGAAAATATTCTTGATACATTAAAACGAAGACGAGTAAAGCGACAAGCATAGCATCTGCTTTTAATGAACAATGTATGAAATGGCGTGTTAGCGCACTGAGCTATCGCACACTTTTGTACCTTCACGTCTAGAGTTTTCATTTCTAGGGATTAATTACCTTAGTGTATTATAAAATCAAAAAAAAAAAAAGAACTAATGGTTAAGGTTACGGATACAGTTTAGGCCGATCCGCTGGTTTTTTTGGTTTTACCGGTTATATTGCGGTTGTGCAGATGGGTTAGTTACAGTTATTAATCTTATTCTGGCTCGGGTTTCGGTTGCGTTACGGTTATTGATTTAAAATATCACGTTGACTAATCATTTGGAAACTCATTTAATCAGTAATTGTACTAAATTTAAATTTCTTATACTGAAGTAAAGCGCTGACGAATCCAGTCTTTTTTAAAGCTGCGTTGACGGCTAACTGAAGGGTACGGATAGCAACATCTAATCTCTTTTTCGCTAAAATATTTGAACCACGGGGTCTGTTAGGGAGTGGTACGGGAATAAACCGGTTAAGTCCCAGTCGCAAATCGATTCAAAACTTGTGTGATGCGAAAACATCTCCTCAGTTTCCATAGTTCTCAAAACAACATATTGTATATTTATTGTGCCTGCAAAAAAACTAAGTGACATAGTGGGGCATTTATAAGACGAGTATATCACATTCTTATTTTGTAGACTCTAAATAGTGTAATAGCAAAGAATAACCCTTTTAATTGATGTAATTTGACACGTTCAATTTGAGAATTTTGAAAAGTTTCCGAAAGCCAGCGTCATTCACAACTAAAAATGATCTGTCATCCAGTGTGCACATTCAAAATGCAGGCATCTTTAATTTTTGGTTAACGAAGGATGTAAGAAAAAAATTCCCATAAAGTGATGTTTTGATCAACGCATTGCGAACTTTAAAATGTAAGGGTAACAGTAATTCCACAAGCATACTTATCAAGAGTCATTCCTCACTTCCATTCACTGTCAAGGTCACAGCACAATATGTCAAGTTCCCGGCGCCCGGATGACAAGCTGTCAAGATAACGGCGTACCAGACAATTTTTTCTCTCACTCATATATAAATACCTAATTGACCCGGCAAACCATGTTCTGCCTTATAAATTCTTTCTAGTTTTTATTTTTTGTAAGATACTTCGGTTGAATCTCTTACTCTGGCTCTACGCTCCTGCGCACGCCGTTTCCGTTGATTGTGTCGTAGGAATCGCATATTAAAAAAATTAAATAAAATATGTAATGACGTTCGTAATGAATGAATTACCTGCGGCGAGATCACGTTGTTCAATGATTATGCAATATCCATCTCGTACTTTCCAAAAAATAAGGGGATATTAGAGAGCGTCGTATGAGCGGTGTGAGTCGGCAATGTGTTCCATTTCTCTCGTCGCTGTGCGGTCGCCAACCATTATTCCAGCAACGTCGTCAACAGCAGGCGCATTAAATCTACGCACGTGCTCTCCAGCTGGTGTTTTATCAGGATTGATAACAATAGCGTGATTGTCACTTTGCAATTCGTGCATGTGTGATTTAAAGAATTTCAATAATTCATTGTGCTCATTCAAAAGGGAGTCCAGCTCGCCGACGATGCGCCTGGCGTTAGGCGAATTGAGGTTATTGTAGCCGCAACGTGCATCCACACGATTGACGTCCTCACCGCCCATAAAGTAGATTTGTAAAAATGTATGTGGTTCGTTTGGCATTGGCAGCAATGAGCCTACTTTATGGTACACTTGGCCTTTGATTTTGAAGGTTGAATTAAATTGCTGACCATTTGCCGCTGTATTGTGCATTATTTCTGTTGCTCCGAACGAAGTCATTTGAAAGCATGAATTAAATCTACGAATGGACTTCAGAAACAGGTTTGAATCTGGATCCGTGCCGATGAGCAAGCCGTTCAATGGTTCTGGTGGCGTCTCAATTTCCGGTAGTTGCACTTTTCCTGATGCGCAACACATCCCGGCGGACTCATTTTTTGAATTTGAGCGCATGACAATTGGGACATTCTTTGTCCATAGCACCAATCAGGACTTTCGGATGAGCGGAATATTCGATATCTGGCTCATACTCGAATGCGAGACGAAGGAACGAAGCAGATGTAAATGCTCGATGTACTTGTTGGCGTTGTCGGTAATTGTTCTGCGTGTGTTAACATCTGTCCGGCGCGCTTGTCTCTAAAAAAAAAAAAAAAAAAAAAAAAAAAAAAAAAAAAAATTAAGGGGATACGGAATAGTCCTTGGGCAAGGACTTCGGCAGGATAAGGCAGGTCCTGGTGCAAATACCAGGTCTCGAGTATTGAAAAGGAAGCTGAGTGTAAGTAGAGCCTGCGAGTCGAACGGGGATTCGACGTGGAAGGCGAAACTACTTTCCAGCGCATCCTTTGTAGTCCTTAAAGGACACCAGTAGGGCAGTACGTAGGAGGTTGAGCGTAATAGGCGAGCCTGCGAGTCAAGCGATCGCTTAGGCGTGCACGGCGTGTCCTTAGCCAACGGAATCCTGCGATAACGGCGATCAGCCGGATAGGAGGCCTACCTTGCGGTTTGGCAAAGATACCTCAGATAGGTAAAAACGATTGTTAATGAAGCTAAGTGAAATACAAGAGAAAGTGAACAATAAAGTGAACCGCGTCGCTGTTGCATAATAGAATAAAGAATCACAATTGTCTTATTATTGCAAGTCCAATATAAATTTGTTGGAACGAGCCTCGACAACCCTGAGCATAGCTTGCATTGGTTTTCGGGTCAGAAGGACTCGTTAAAAACATTTTGCACGACGACCCAAACATTCACCCCTACGTATTGCTGGCATTGTGCACTATAACACACACTCACAGATAAGCCCAAATTGAAAAGATTGATGAAAAACGATATTCCGATAACGATGTTTATAACAATGAAACACATAGAGACACAGATGACCAACATAGTAAAATAGTTGTGAAATCTAAGAAACAACCTAATCTATAACATTCAAAATTAAGAAAGTTAGTTTAAGGATTAGCTCGATTCGCTTAATTTTTATCTGCTCACGCTGTCAGCTCTAACTTGATTATCAAAATTTTGTCTCTTTCACTCCCTTACTTTTCGATTCTTTCGCTTAATTTCCGCACAATGTTTTACGCTCCAGTGCACTTTTGCAGCGAGTCGATGGGTTCGTTTTTTTGTTTTGCATAATTAAATCTATTTGGCGGGCAACATTTCCAACCGCTTGCACCAATAGAAATTAGGTTTAACTAATGTTTAAACCACTTATTATTACTAATACTTTGATGCACTTACTGGTTATCTGTATGGATGAACTTGTTTCGATTATGCGGAAGTTGTTGAGGGAAATTTCAATGCGTTGCCATAAGAGGGGGCTTGGTTAAGGCGGCGCCTTAAAAGGCAAAATGGTGACACAGAAAGAAACCTTGACAGTGAAAATTGTTGATTTAAGAGTGGAAACGTTTGGGTGAAGTGATATTGACACTTGTAGGCTGGGTCATAGAAATTTAAAAACTTGAACGAGTTGGTTTAAGTTTGGTTAAGTTTCAATTTTTCTATATTTTAGTTAGAATTATTTAAACTCTTCCACAACCTTCTGCCTGATCTAATTGGTTAAGAAATTCCCGCCGCTTTGACAATATTTTTGTTGTTTCCTTCCATTTGGCTGCTCACGCATTAATAACCCAGTAATTGCATTTAATTATGCTTCAAGAAATTGAATTGAATGTCGTCGTTATGGTTGCAGTTTTTTTTTTTTTCGAAAAATGTCTTTGCCAGTTGTGGACAATCCACTTTTTTGTTTGTCTTTGCTTTTGGCTTGTTGCGCAAATGATGACTGCCAGCGGAAACCCAAGTTGGCAATACTTAATTCCTTTTTTCTTCTACTCTTTTTGCTGACTTCCTGTTAAAAAAATTCCTTTTTTCATTTTAGCGGGTCTCAATTAGCGCGCATTGAGCGGAAGTCGCATGTAAAAACGCCAAATGCAAAAAAAAAAGAAAACCAAATGAAAAGGAAATTTCACCCACTTAACGGATAAAAAGATGGTGCATAAATTT
This sequence comes from Lordiphosa stackelbergi, assembly GCA_018904235.1. Lineage (NCBI taxonomy): Eukaryota > Metazoa > Arthropoda > Insecta > Diptera > Drosophilidae > Lordiphosa > Lordiphosa stackelbergi. Next base: position 3,077 of record JAEIFU010003331.1, on the reverse strand, counting down.
TCATCATGTTTTTCAATTGATTTTTCCAATTTTCACCTGCTTTTTGTGATTGTTCAGCCACGCTTGAAGTATGTTGGCCATAAATTTCACAGCTTTGCGCATTTTTAAGTGCCGCCCCATAAAATTGAAGTTAAGTTTTCACATTGCGAAATACAGATTTGTCTAGGTTGTGTAATTGTGGAAATGGGAGCAGAGAAAAGCATTCAACCAACTAGCTTTAAAGCTTCTTTTGAAAGCTCTGCTACAAATATGTGTAGAAATAATGTTCAGCGGCCGTAGCAAATAACCTTCATAAAGAAGTCGCTAAATAAGGGATGGTGGTGTATTTTTTATTTAATGAAATAACTTTTTCCAAAACTTTACATTACTTACAAAGAATGTTTGGATGTGTTGTTCATTTTTGTAAAACCACTTATTAAAATTAATGTTAAAATTAAAAATAATTATGGTAACAATCTTGCTTCAGTTTTATAATATTGTTAAAGGATGTGATTACTGTAAACTCGACAAAATAAGGATATGATCAATCAATTCAGAATGCAAGTAAACGTTTTTTGTGTGTTTAGTACATTTTGTCTGTGGAGTTTATTGAAAAAAGAAATCTGAAATTAAGATTGATGCCATTCCTAGAGAATAGTTCGGCTAGAACCAACAAACGGCAATATAAAGTTTCGATGTGGAATCTTCCCTTTGTAATCTTAGTTTATTGTCTAGAGCAGGGGATCTCGCTCTCTCTCAAGACTTTACGTAACCCCACAGGAGAAGGTCTAGTGGTGTGATAATACATAATCTAGAAATATAATAATATGATATCTCAATAAAGCCATTGTTTCGCGCTGTGTGTGTGCCGTAGCTCCGTCTTTTTGAAACCAAATGGTGCCGGTAGCGCTCGCTATTGACGGTTATATTCAGTCCGGTCTTATTTTTAAAGAAATACGGGTCGATGATTCCAGCAGACCATAAACCACACTACACAGTGCATTTTTGTGGATGTAATATTAGTTCGAGAGTCTCTTCGGGTTGCTCATCAGCCTTTTCCATTTCGCCAGATATGTGCCCCGCTCCAGACCGTTTACGTAGATGTCTGCAGTAGAGACCTGCACGAGTAAATAAAAATGTAACATGTTTGGCATCGCCGAGTATGAGTAAAAATTATCCGATTACCTAGCTGTCAAATGGGCATCGTAGGCATCGTCGCATCGTAGGCATCGTAACGTTATAATCAAAAATAATCATTTAATTTCTGAAATTTTTTAAATTCTGAACAAAAATGAATATTTGAAATAAAACTAAAGCTGGCGAATATCCCCTAATCGGGACACGAAACCATTCGTCGCCAACAACACAATCTACGTTAAGGACCACTCATACAAATTTGTAGTTGTGTTCCTTTTTGCAAGAGGTAGATGAGAGAAAGAGAAGAGAGAGAACATACGAAGTTGATGTTCCCAGCGGCGCAGAGCTCAACGTGTTCTGTCGAAAATATGCATTACGACTGTCGAAAATGTAAGGCACTACAATCGCTGATTTTCGTTAGAGAGATCGTAATCGAAAACAAACAGACTGCGAACATTCTGCATTACAATTTTTAAAATAATGTACGCATTCGTAATGGGAAGTTCGGCTCTGGCTTACATCCTTAAACCTAGTAATGCAGGTTGTCGGCAGTCTGTTAACAAAGCGGCCATGCACATGGCAGTGTAATGCAGATTGTATGGGAGTATTTCCTTCATACTGATGGCAAAGTAACGCAGGAGTAACCCATTTTGTAATGGCAGTTTGCGCCGCTGGGTTGGAATATACCAGGGATTCCTAAGAATAGAGGAAAATGTGGTGCATGACTTCAGCAAGCATTCGATGTGAACTGCCAAGTGTTTGCCGCCCAGGGGCTATGTTTGGGGACCACTGAAATATTGGTTTGTTCTATGTGTGAGTGCCTACATGCGCAGCTATCGCTATGCGAAAATCAACAACGATTGCAACTTCTTCGCTATAGTCGAAAATAATCATTTTATCCCTAAATTTATTTTATTTCAACCAAATATAGTAAGCTGGTGATTATACTCGTACGATGCCATGATTATTACTCGGCATCGTGTCAAAAAGTAACACAGATAAAAAATATAATCATTTTACTCACACAACGATTATTTTTACTCGTAATCGTACGATTCGGAATCAATCGTGCAGGTCTCTAGTCTGCAGACGGATTTTAGATTAGCGAAGCATATTCAAGCCTGGAACGCACTAAAGCAGAGAATGATCTTAAATTGCGGCTCGCCTTTACTATTTGTAACATTTACTCAGAAAATACTATTATCTTGTCTTAAATATAGAAATGATTTCAAAATTATATTTCTGGCTGATTTGCTTAAATATAGATAAATCGATTTTTAATGTAGAAGCATTAGAAGAAGTTTAGAGGCAGCTAAAAAATAAGGATCACATTGAAGGTATTCAACATTTTTAAGCCTTTTTAACCTTAAAACGGTTATAAATTAACGGGCAATTTCTAAGCTCGCTCAAAAGCTTCTTTCTGTTGCACTTCGATAGTTCAGCCTAAATTATTAAGCATAACCACCAATCAGATGAAATCGTTGAGCATGTTCAGCAGCATAAATCGATGACAAAAAATCGACTATTTTGGTTAGATTGTGCTGCTGAACAGGCGTGGCCCTGGTTTTTGACATGGATTATCTCTACAAGAGTGTGTCCATAAACGGCGGCAAAATAATATGCAGGTGTGAACGTTAGACTGAACGTCCCTTATATGAAAAATTCTTTTTCTGGAAATGTTCTGTTCCCTCAATGCGCAAAAAGTTCGTAATATTTTCTAGTTACCATAACAAAAAACTAAATTCGAAATTTTAAAGTTTAATACTGGCGCCGTGGGCTTAAAGTTGTTACATTAAATATCATTTTCCCCTTTTTATACACTTGAAAAGTGTATTATAGAAGTTTGCAACGCATAGAAAGAATCATCTCCGACCATATAAAGTATATATATTCTTGATCAGCATGACCGTCGGGTCCGATTGAAAAGCTTTGTCCGTCCGTCTGTCCGTCCGTCCGTCTGT